>APFE030896739.1:232950-305648 GCA_000404065.3 Pinus taeda | reverse complement strand
ATGCTGCTCATCATGCTGCATCTTCCATGGTCTTATTCATCATCAAGCTGCCCATGCTCATGATCTCATTCATCATTATGCTGCCCATGCTCATATCATCATGCATCATTATGTTGCCCATGCTCATATCGTCATGCTGCTTATTATGCTGCCCATGATCTCATACATCATGTTGCCTTCCTTCGGAGATAGATGCTCCGGCTGTTTCGGTAGTTCCCAGTAGTTCCGGCTTTTCCAGCAGTTCTGGCTTTTCCGGCAATTCTGACAGTTCCAGCATTTCTGGCTTTTCCGGCTTTTCCGGTATTTTTGGCTTTTTCCGCGTTTCCAACTTTTCCAGTAGTTCTAGCAGTTTTGGATTTTCCGACTTTTCCAGTTTTTCCAGCTTTTCTGGCGTTTCCAATATTTCCAGCTTTTTCGACAGTTCCAGCTTTTCCGACTATTCTGCTTTTTCCGGCTTTTCCTTAGGATCTCTCCTCCTACTAAAACCCAAAGACAAGTAGAGAGAGGAAGAGATCCAAGTGTGTGTAAAAATGACTTGAAGTCCTCTTCTATTTATACTAAAACGTAGAGGTTGAATAGCCATAATTGTTGGGCTTCTGAGCCTACATAAGTTGTTGGCCGACTTAACAATTTGTCCATAACATAAATAAATTCATAACTTCATAAATACTTATCGGAATCGGATGATCTTTAGATCAATCCTACACCTCTCAATGAGAGGGATCCAATAAAAATATCAGCTGCCATAAATAATATGACCCACATGGAGTTTGGCCCTAGTTGCCAATTTTAACAGGTAGCAAGTGAACAAATATGGCAAGGTGCCATGGTGGAGTATAATTCCATCGTGAAGAATGATGTGTGGAAGATTGTGCCTAGACCAGAAGGAAAATCAATTGTTGATTCTTGGTGGTTGTACAAGGTGAAGCCTGTAGTTGATTGTGGCAAAGAGAAGTACAAAGCTCAATTTGTAGTAAGGATTTTCTCAGAGAGGGAATTGACTGTGAGGAGATTTTTGCTCCTGTTGTAAAGTGTACTTCTACCAGGACTATAATGTCTTTAGCATCAGTGTTTGGTTGGAAATTATATCAGATTGTACCAGCTTTATGATAAAAGTTGTGGTATGTACATAGTACATTATTTCTTATATATATATATTAATAGAAGTTTTCAGCTGTCCAAAATTTGTAATTGCAATTTTGAATTTCAGCTTGCACTCTCTTTTTAATTGGTTAAATTCTAGAACTTTTTAATTTTGATTTGACGTAACATAGGGCTGGAATTCTTAAGTGATTAACATATAACTTGAGTTAAGAGAACACATTTTCTGCTGTAAAATCTGTTGTAATAAAGTGATTTTCAGAACTGGTATATGCTTGGATAAGTGTGCCATAAGGGCTATAATTTGTTGGCATTGAAGCACATTTGTTTGGTATTGTTTCTCTTGAGTTGCTTACTGCTTTGGACTGAAAGGAAGTGAAGTATTTGATGATGTTCCCTTCCGTAATTAAAAAAATAAAAAACAAAAAACAGAAAAGCAGCACTAAGGTTGAACATTCACAAGGATTAATTAAGTACTTGAAACCTCCATTGAGGGGTTGAATTTCTGTTACTTTTAGGTATGTTCTATGCTAGAGCAATTTATTTCAATTTTCCAATATATTTTCCAGATTAGCAATCACATCAGCATTAAAGTAAACTGCAGATAGTACAAAAATATAAATCGCAGAAGACAAGAGGACACAAGATGTGGCGCTAGTCAAGGACAAACCCCAATGTGAGGAAACCCTTGATCAATTCTTCTTTTATGTTCTTCAAAGTTCAGCAAAGACAGTGAGAGAGATAGTACATTTACAACAGAAATCAACACATTGACTAATCTAGATCTGAGCATAGATCATTTCCTATAACGATGATACATGAGATCAGTGGAAGACATTCTACTTCAACTGATTCTCCAAGGTGACGGCTTCACCTATCGTAGAGTTGCATTTCGTCCATTTGCTGCACCTTACCGTGTGGCACCATGTTGTACCATCACAGTGCTGGACCTTTATGACTGAGTTGCTCTTATCTGCTTTCATCATCATGTTGCTCCTTATTATACTGCATCTTCATCATCATGCTGCCCTTTACTAACATGCCCATCATGTTGCATCTTTCATCATCATGATCTGAGACTATACATGATTGAGGTAAGCGAGTTAATAGAAACAAATATAAGTGTATGCCAAGATCCTTGTTACAGGACTTAAGACCCCTCAGCTCCATCTGGTTGATGACAGCACCTACAGTGATGTCGAGATGTTGCTCATAGATATATTGAGATCATCATTAGCCTTTTTTGATTTATTCATCCGAAGATATTTCCTTCAGGTCACAGGTATGCCGAGTATCACATATTTCATCATTGTGACTATTATGCCACGACAGTCATATATATATATATATGCAAGACTGAGATAATCACTTAACGTGATCTCCATTTAGCTGAGACAGTGTTAGTGGCTGCTGAGATAGCATGCTATTGAGAGAGTACCCATATACATTTATATACATGTGCTTAGGTTGTTTAGAAGGTAGGTCCAAAGTGATGTTTCTATAGTGCGGGTTGCAAGGGTTTGATTTTCATCCTCATTATTTCACCAAAACCCTTATCATATATGCTTAACCGAGACTACGAAATACTAAACCTGCACCTTAACACCATGAACCTGTACTCACCTGAGATCAGCGTCATTCTTCCTGCAATGCAGATCTGCTCCCATACATGCGAGGTCTTGACTGCACCTAAACCCCAACCGAGGTGCAGTCAAACCTTAACTGCGGATCTGCTCCTCCATCGAAAATTCAGAGGCATCCAAATTTCTTCTTTGACTGTGTGAACCTTTGGCTGCATGGATATGTCTCCTATGACTACATGAAGATGTCTTCATGTATGACTTCGGTTCCTTTTCATGACAGCAAATAACTACGGCTACCTCGGCTTCATATACCTTGGCCCTCTGCGGCTAGGTGTCTTCCTTACTGCGGCTAGGGCATCATACACTTAGACCAACGTATTCTTTTGTGTCTCTCCTTCACCAAAAACCCAAGACGTGGAGAGGAGGAGATCACATCAAGAATCTGTCCCCAAATGACTTCAAATCGTCTCCTATTTATACTAAAACGTAGATGATGAATAGACATGAATATTGGGCTTCTGATCCTACTCAAGTTGCTGGCCAACTTGACAATTTGTTTTATAACATAAATAAATTCATAACTTCATAAATACTTATCGGAATCAGATGATCTTTAAATCAATCCTATACCTCTCGGTGAGAGGGATCCAATAAAAATATCAGCTGCCATAAATAAGATGACCCACATGGAGTTTGGCCCTAGTTGCCAATTTTAAGACTCCCTCTCAACTAGGGAGAACTCCATCCGCTGATCCATATGTCCGACTGTACTATCTCTACCATCAATGCCCTGCACTGCTCTGCTCAGCTCTGCTGGCTCTACTCAGCTCTACTGAACCATGAAGAAGAAGAATTGATCGAGAATGTGTCATACCATTCTCCACTGAACCGAAATCAGTCTCAGAGTGTGTACCACTGGGCCCAGACCAGTGCTCAGCCGACCCGAAGTCACTGTCATAGTATGTACCATTCTCACTAGTCCCAAACCAATCCTCTACTGACTCGAAGTCAGTCTCAGAGTATGTACCACTGGTCCCAGACCAATCTCAACCGACCCAAAGTCAGCATCATATTAGGTACAACTCCTACCACTGGTCCCAGACCAGTTTCATTGATCCCAGACCAATGAAGGTCATCCTAGCATAGGGAGTACGGTAGATACAGCGATGCGTCCATCGGTACTACTATGGTCCCTATCCTCATTTCCCTGCTCATTGATCAGATGAGAGTTACTTCCCATGAGTCCCAAACTGCATGGGTAGGATGCCTTGACAGGAGAACTAATCAATCCTGTCCTAACAGGAGAACTAATCATCCTACTACACAATCATCATGGATATCACATCATCCAGACCTCACAGGAGAACTAATCATCCTGCTACACAATTTTCATGGAAAACACATCATCCCAACCTCACAGAAGAACTAATCATCCTGCAACACAATTTTCATGGAGAACACATCATCCAGACCTCATAGGATAACTAATCATCCTATGACATAGGAGAGCAAATCATCCTGTCTGACAAGAGAGTGAATCATCTTGTACCACAAGAGAGCAAATCATTTTGTTCCACAAGAGAGCGAATCATCTTCTTCACAGGAGAGCGAATCATCATGTCCACAAGAGAGAAAATCATCTTGTCCCACAAGAGAGAAAATCATCTTGTCCCAGTGTGCACCACCAGGGGAGGGTGAGTCACCCTGTGGTCATATGTTCCTCCAATAAGAACTGCAAGCCCCTAGAGCTCCCAGAGCTCAATGTATGCATCATGCAGGACCCTTTTACAAGGGTCTCTCGACGACTCCATGTCGTTTGGGAAAATCACAAATTTGATCTTTCCCCGGGGCTTTGACAAAGTGTAGTGACCTGTACATCATCTCAGTGCGATGGAGCCTCCTTGCTAATCGACTTACCATATCCCATATACTAGAGCAATCACTGAATACGAGATTCCTCAATAATAGAATCCCACCTCTGTTTATCACAGAGAATCACAATGGTATTCATCATGTGTACTCACTGAAGAGTTTCCACAACCAGGCAACTTCATACGAGGTCATACTAGTAGTTATGTATCTGGTCTCGGCGGTAATTATAACAACTGACTTCTGATTCCTGCTCATCCATGATATCAAAGTAGAATCCAAAGAGAAACAACACTGAAAAGTGCTCTAGTGATCCTCCACACTACCTGCCCAGTTAGCATTCGAATAATCATGCAGTTTTCATATTTCTTTTAGTGTATCTCAATCCATGAGACATTATGCCCCAAAGACATCTCAAAAGATTCTTGGCATCAATCTAGTGAGGCTCAACTAAGTATGATCTCACCATACTAACTGCAAAACATATGTCCGGAATCCAACTCGCCCTAACTTCTGCAAATGAGAGGGTCTGCACCTGTCAGAAATAGTTCATCTGCATAAGGTGCCGATATGAGAGGTCTATCATCCACAACCTTTAGGAAATGGTTTGGATTGGTTTCACTCCTAGTGAATCTCAACTTCATCAAACCGCTATCAGTCCTCTCATACTACACCCGAGGTGTTTTGCTTCAAGCCATAGAGGGATTTCTTCCACCTGTATACATGAGATTCCCGTTCACGAATCTCAAACTCCACGGGTTGTTCCAAACATGTGGACCTACTACATGAGGGGAATGGTCCCCTTGTAACGTTTTCCATCGATACATCTCAGACATATACCCTCATGCTCTCTTTTTTTCTAGTTCAGGCATTCCAGTCACCATCTGACTCATAGACCTCTGGTGATGAGTCAATGGACCTGATCCCTAGTGGACTTGATACAACCTTGAATTCTAAAACATCTTTGAAAAGTCTATTTTCAAACATGTACCTTTCCATCGATGAGTGCCACCCTGAAACCTTAAACTTCCATTTTCGAGATGGACACTAGGTTCTTCTTGCGATTAGGTACATAAAAGTGATTCTAGGGTTCCTTGCTTTCTTTAAATAGTCAACCATTTCCTTGATGACCTGCAGTAGTAGGCATTCCTTTGATCATTGAAGATGTCCCTGGAATGATTGTTATCTTCATCAAGTGATGTGTCTCTGCCATTCAGACGCTCCTTCGCATAATGGCCGCAATTATCGCAACAAAGGCATCCGCCTTTCCTTCTACCCTTAGATCTGAACTTCCCAATGAAGTGATCTTTAGATGGGCCATCAGAAACTTCCACTATGACATTCTAATAATATGCTTTGCTTTGACTTCACCCTTTGTGAAATTAGAAGAGAGATGTCGAACCCATTAATGCTTATCCCTATTGTCATTGGTGATTTCTCTTTCACACTTGCTTGGGCATTATCTTCACCTCAGCTCCAATTCCATGTTAATTTTTGGTATGTTCTATGCTAGAGAAATTTATTTTAATTATCCAATATCTTTCCAGATTAGCAATCACATCAGCATTAAAGTAAATTGCAGATAGAACATAAATATAAATCGCAGAACACAAGCCAAGACAAGAGGACACAAGATGTGGCACTAGCCAAGGACAAACCCCACAATGTGGGGAAACCCTTGATCAATTCTTCCTTTATGTTCTTCAAAGTTCAACAGAGAAAGAGAGAGAGAGAGATAGTACATTTACAACAAAAGTCAACACTTTGACTTTCTATATCTATATGATACCAGTTGAGGACATGTTGGTTCAAACGATTCTCCAAGGTGACTCCTTCACCTATCATCATGTTGCATCTGGTTCACTTGTTGAATCAATGCATACTGCACCATGCTGTACTAATCATGATTATCATCATGTTTCCCATGTATATGATCTTAGTCATCATCATGTTGCCTTTTATTTCCATGATCTCATTCATCATCTTGCTTCCTTTTATGCTACATCTTCCACAATCATGTAGCCCTATGGCTGAGCTTCTCTCATCTTCTCATATCATCATTTTACTGCCCATGCCCATCATGATATGAGACTGATCATCCTTATCATTCTCATTATGATGAGACTGTAACCATCATTACTGCTTATGACCGTCATTGTGAGTGCATATTTAATACTTCACGTCACAGTTGTATGTCACCGAGATCAATATGCCAAGATCTTCTTCATCCAATTGAAACCGAGCTGTTGTGATCATACATCAAGACTACTGCAAGTATGCCTAGGGTTTATCATATCATGTAGATTTACTGAACGATCATACACATGTATGCGGAGCTTCATATATGATTTGTGGCTACAACAATTATGACTAAGGCTTCTTCCAATGCTTGACTGCGGTTTTCATGTCTTGGTTCAATACATGACTATGGCTATAGGAATTGACAACGGATCCATACCTTGACTATAGCTATGACTGCGTATGTATATCTTTGTGCTCTATGTCAAATGTCTTTTTTGAACATTGTATAAAGCGTCTCATGAACAACGTGTATGAGCATTGTATAAGATGTCATATGAACAACGTGTAAATATATAACATGAACAACATATATATATGTCATATGAAGAGCCTGTAAATATATAGAATGAACATCGTTGAACATTCTGTATATTTATATGAACTGCGTGTAAGGGTATATTCATAACTGTGTATAGACCCATTATTAACTGCGTGTTAATAACTTTATGCCCAAAAAGGACTTACCCTTGATTCTAGTCCTGATTTACTTGATCCAACCAAAACTGAAATCTATAAACCTATAAGGAAAGAGAGGAAAAATGACTTTGAGGAATTCAAACTAAAGCTAAAGAATGTACTTAAATAAAAATAAGATCTTTTCAATTATGATGCACCAGAAGGGCATAAGGTCAAACTAGTAGAGCCTAGGTGGAAAGAAAGGTATTACAATGAAAATTTTATGGTCCACACTCCAGAAGAAATTAATGAAGTTAGAGAAGATGTTGTTTTGAAATATATTGAAGGATTCAACTAGGTTATGAGTTATTACTACCAAGGCGTATGTTCATGGCAATAATTTTATCCATAACACTATGCTCTATTTATCCTACTGACTTTGAGATAGACATGATTGGTAGACGCTTTGCTTGACAGGGTGTCTCAAAATTTCCTTTTATTAATGAATCTCGCGTACTCATAGAGGTTAAAAAGGTTGAGTGTACCTTGATGGCAAAGGAAATGCATAGAAATACTGTGATGTATGACTTGCTATTTATGAATGTGAGCCATCCTTTGGCACCATACATTTTTCTAATTTATGGTCAAGGTAGCCATATTTCAGGGCAGAAAAGACATGAGTGAATGAAGAAATTGATCCTAGAGCTAGTGGGGGATTGTGACACAGGTAAGTCCCCTCTGCGGATAGAGACAACCCCTCTAGCCCTAGAGTGGATCTAGTCAGTGCACAGACAATACCAAAGAAAATTTCCTTAGAAAGTTGGTGTTATGAAGACCTACCTTCAATCCGATGTTTTATGAAGTCCTCATCGTGTTTCTCTGGTTCTTGTTCTTCTAGTCGCTCATACCTGAAAACAACATGTAGAGGAACACCACAAATGCAATAGAAAATGACTAAACAATCTACTTGAAGAGTTAAGGAACCTCAAGCTAACGACATACCATTTAATGCACAATATAGGAAACAAGCTATTGATCTGTATTAATATAAATGAAAGTAAAACTTACAACTGAGCCTTGACGTCGTAAACCTCCTTGAGGGGTCCTCTCCGTATGTCTCCGTAAGCATTTACTTGTGAACCATCTCCCAACAGAACATATGACTCTCTATTCTATCTGAAAGAGTTGATGCTAGAAAGCTCTCAAGCCAACTGTAATCAAACATCTCTAAAATCAAAATACATATGAGGCTACTTCCACACTCCAATAACACTCTCTACCTCTACTCCTCTCTTAGAAACTTGAAACTATCAACTTACATATAGCTATCATCTAGTTACATCCAAGCTAGCTGATGTTATTCATGGAGGAGATATTTATAGGAGGGAGAGGTCCGATAAGAGAAGGAAGGAAGAGCTTATCTCTTAGGGAGGTTGAAAAAAATGTGGAACAACTATCCCAGAGGAGAAAAGCGAGCTCAACTGACCCAACAACTAGCCCTAGGACCACCCATGAAGCAATTTCATCTTGAATTTTCAACGAGTTGTTGAAAAACTTGCCAAATCTGGCTCATCGCGAGTGCAACATAGGGATAGAGCGAAGACTTCACTAGGGCTAGTGTTAACTTGACCGTCTTCATAAGGGGATAACTTCTGACTCTCGATGACCCAGAAACTTAGCTAAAAGTGGCCTTCTTCAGGGATAATGAAATGTGACACTTTTGCTGAGATTGCAAGGAAGGTGATGACACATAATTGGCAACATGACACAACACAGATGTCAGTAACATGGAACACCAGTATTAGGGATCAGGAAATGTAGAGTTAGTGACAAATTACTGTGTAACAGATGCCCCCAAAGCATGAGGGTCGAGAGAGTGGGAGGTGTGAAATGCTTTATGAATCCATAACCAAAACAGAACATCCTAGTGGAGAACTTGCATATGCAAGTACAACTTATCTCTCTCATACAACAGTACATAGTGAAAGGAAATACATGTGCATAAGGCATGGGTGCAACCATCTGGAAGATAAACATAAATGGTATGTAGTATGGATGCAGTCATCCAATCAGAAAGACCGCAAAAAATACTTAGGTATGGTCGCAACCATCCAATCAAAAGAGTCATGTATAAATCAATCCATGCAACTTGGATTTGTGTAATCTGAGCCTAGGGTCTTGAATCCAAACCTAACCATTGTACAATTTCTAATATGCGAATAGATGTGTTGAAGTCGAGCACACTAGAAGATCACTTGATTACAAACCAATGATGTGAATCGTTAACAAGCGTGAGAGAGACAACCAGTAATGCCAATGGTTCTCAAGGTACTGCTATTACAATCCACAAAGTATGAAAAATAATCTAGAGTTGAATAGTTGTGAAATCACTCAATCAAAGAACAATAATGCAAGCCTATCATCGAATGCGAAGAACTTGCCATTGAGGCATGCAAGCTCCAAGGTACCAGAAAGGAGTCTCTAGGTCAACTTCCCAGAGAATGAACTGAAGTTGACAGGAAGCGACCGGTCGAAGGAGGTCCATAATGTTTCCCACACCATTGACGTGAGACAAAGGAACAAGATGATTGTGAGTGAGATAGAAAATCTGATGAAGGTATGTAAGGCTACAAACTGTAGAAGGATTAAGCTCTTGAACATATCAGTGACACGACTTTGGAATTTCGCAGCATTTTGGTACCAAGGGATCAAAGGTCATGACGATGCAACAGGGATCAGATGAGGCAAAATGAATGACCCAAAACCTAGAAGGTCAATGATAGAATGAGGATATCCCAACCCGACACGAAACATAAAGAGTGTCAATATCCAAGAGTAACAAGATGTCGTAATAACTAATACAATGAACAGAACGTTTCCAAATTTCCCACACCATTTCTGGCGAGTACTGCAATTATTTTTGAAACACAAGCTTGAAGGGGATAGCATATGCTTGTAATGTAAGTTCATCCTTTGGACGAATCTGACCTAGTGTTTTTTAACAAGCCCTAGGAAGGAGAAGCTCGATCTCGTCATGGTGACAAATCCAATGTCATCAAGGTTTAATGAATTTGACATAGGTAAAAATCACAGTATTTTTCATGTTTAGAGAGTTTGAAAAAGACACAGAAAAGAAAACTCCAAAGGTCCCATTTCGTAAACTTGTCCTTCAAACCCAGAAAGGTAAAAAATAATATCCAAGGGAACCTATTGACCATGAAAGACCAACGTATACATTTTTCATAAACGATCTATCCCAGCCCGAAAATGGGGTAAACGTAAACTGGGTAAACAATGCTTCACAACATTTAAGGAGTTCAAAGCAACAAGAGCTCGACGATCCTTTCATGCTTCCAGAGTCAGAAAAGAGCTTTAAAGATGAATCCCCATTTTTATTCTCCTTAATGAGCAAAAAGGGAAAAACTCGACAATATTTTAATATTTTACGAGTCATAAAATAACTTAAAGGAGACTCGTCCTCGAGGAACGAGTGGTATAAAGGGTAGCAACTAGTTCCAGCAATGGAGGAACTACTCAAAACACATAATGGTCAAGAGGCTGGCTAATAAAACCACTCATCGTTGTGGTCCCTCAAGAAAGGAAAAATAGCCAAGTGACAGCATATGATTAGCCAAAGAGATGGTGGCGATGGAACGAAACAACCAAGGCTCATCTAGCAGAAATCAGCTGACTAAAATGACAATCACGAGATGTAAATTGAGTGCGGGTTCATTTTTACACAAGCTTGAACCATGGAGAACTCTGCTTGGATTCGGTTTTATTTTTTACATAAGCTTGAAATGAAAAACTATGCTTGCTATAATGACTCAAATCGAGGTACATGCCCCCCAAGCTTCATTTCATTCAACTAGGTGGATGGAATGAAGGTTCACTTTCAAGATCTTGGAAAGACTTCATTGGGATTTTATGAGATCTTAATCAAAGACTCGATTTGGAAAAGGGAGTTGTTTCAATTTTTAATGAGGTTGACACATTAAAAGAACTATTCTCGTTACTCTTATGTCATTTTTTAACGAGATTGACACAAGACAAAGAACTATGCTCACGACTCCTTGTTGCATTTTTTAACGAGGTTGACACAAGATTGGGAACTATCCTCAACACCCCTTGTTTCATTCTTTTATGAGGTCAACACAATAAAATAACTATCCTCGGCGAAACTGTTCATGGACCATATAAAAACATGGCTCCCAAGAGGTATTCACTAGAAGGAAGCACCATGCTCTAGGAGGAATACATGTCATTGGGTACCAACGACAGATCGGGTTCCAATGCCCCTAGTACATGATGTACCAGACCATCAGCGTGATCATCAACAAATGCAAAGGCAAAACGAGTAGCCACATAATTGACCTGTGGCGGGGAAGGTGCTGCCTGCAAACAAGAGTCGATAGGGGACGATGATTGCAAAGGAGGGATCTGGTGACTAATAAATGACAATTGATCTAGAGTCGTAATTCTCCCATCATGCAGAAAACAAACCACATGGAAAAGTGAAGAAACAAGAGCTCCCATGACAAAAATATACTCACGACCAAGGAGAAGATTGAAATCTAATGAAGCTTTGATGACCATCATGTATATATAGACGGTCTTGCCTCCCAAAGTAATAGGGAACTTTGAAAGGATCCCTAAGGGTTGACTAGTTCCTCCGTCGAAAGCCAACAGATTCTGGGTGACAGGCACAAGCTGTGGGGAGCCCAAAGCTTGCCATGTAGTGGAAGACATGAGGCTAACATATGCACCTTCATCCAATAGAGTGCCAGGTACTGCCATATTATAGGTGTTTACTATGATCTAGAAAGGCAAATAAGATGGGAAGGGGAAAGTAGTCAAGTGACTCCAATCAAAGGAAATGACAGAACTACTTGGTGGGAGTATTGTATGATTTCCCCCATGCGCTGTAGGAATAGAAGGACTCTCCTGAGCAGCCGAGACAGGAGGACCATCTTTTGATTCATGAGAATATGAAGAGATGAGAAGAAAATGAGCAGTATGATCATTATGCACTTTCGAAACAGAGTGAGCAACCAGTTGTGGAACCAGGTCGACACTCACTTTGACCAATGGTTGGTCGGTAATAAACACCGAAGAGTCAGGCTCAGGAAGAGCAGGGTGGGTAAGAGATGACTCTACATCAATCTCTTTACCAACTGAGGGAGGGTCAAAAGAAAGCCTCTGATAACCAATAAAGAGTTGGGGGTGAGAAGCCATAATGTTTTCCAAAACTTTAGAGGTTGTATCCATAATAGGACAAAGGTGAAGAAGATGTTCTCCTTCACATAACCTACAGGGAAATGTAATCTTCCCTTTCTTCTTACCATTGCTAGCCAAGAGCGTAGCATCGACATTATCTCTAGAGGTCGATGAGGATGGTTGATCCAAATTTTGAGACAATATCTCTAAAACTCTGCGAACACCAGGATAGTCTCGAAGGAGATGGTCACCCTTACACAACCTGCAAGGTAATTTTACCTTCCGTGGAAGAGCAAAAGGTTTGCCGATAGGAGGTGCACTTGGAGTAACATCTGCATGGTTGACCCCTCATTTAGCTGACTTCTTCTTCTTTGACGTCTTATTCTTAGCATCCTCATTACTAGATTTGAAACTTTCACGAGGAAAAGTAGAAGAGGAAGGTGAAGAAACAGGGAAAGAAGGTGAGGGGTCAACCTTAGAATCATCATCACGTGATTCAAATGAAGGAGATGGCGGGGTCAAAGTCAAGACACTCGACATTACTGAGGTCGAAAATAACCAGATAGGTAAACCAATGGTTAGCCTAGGGAGGGACAATGTTGCCATAGAAGGAGCACCAGTGTTTCCAAAAGAATGAAAAGGTCTAGGATTGCCTTCTGAGGGGAACCCTTGATTGGTAGACTCCGAAAAGGTTGCCATTGGAATCGACTCTAAAGAATCACTAAGGAAATCAACTGTTACCAAGAATGTTTCATGGGAAGTTAATTTTATAACATTGAAACAAAACTTTGCCTTTTAATGTTTTAAGAGTCGAGAAAAGGATGAAAGGTGACTCTATCACTTTTGATTGGAAACGATCTCAAAAGGACAAGCACTCGGATGATCCTTTTACTTGTAAAGAGTTGAAAAGGAATGACAGTGACTGCTCCGGAATTCTAGGCAGGAGGTTTACTGAACAAATCATAAAACTGCATATACGCCTTGGTAATAAAATGAAAGAGAAATGACCAAGGACTTCCCGTACGACAGTCAATCTTCCTGAATGTTGTATTCGGTGTGTTACGACTCGTAAGGCAGTAGACTTGGCTTCCTATGGATAATAGGATGATAACCTAGTGGAGTCTCCCAATATATACGTGATGGTACAGGGAGTACAAATCCATACTAGCATTTATTGTATCACAAAAGGAGAAATCACCCAATCTTAGTGAAAACAATAGGGACTAGGTTTAACAATGACGGAACACTTCTCTAGCCTAGACCTCTAGATATGTGAGTGTTAGGTTCCAATGCATTTTTAAGTTCATTCAATAAATTTTAACAGTTAATCTTGAGTTATGTCTCAATCTTAAGGCCCTATCGAATGTATCTTTAACACTCCTAGACTGCAACTAAATGACCAAAAAGACCGTTTTCTTTGGATGAACAACTAGCTAAGGAAGAGTGAGAGGTTCAATGCATAATAGCTGAATGGAAAACAAGCAAACCAATGAAAGAAAAAGGAACACTTCTATCATTTACTCAAAGTTGCAAGAAATGCAAACAAGAAATAATGAGAAACACACTTTTTGCTTTTCAATGTCTTAATATGAAGAATCTACTAATGCAAAAATTGTCTTTCAAGCCTTAATACAAGATGAATGCACTTTTTGATTTTCTTGAATAAATGATAAACAACTACATGCAACAACGAATTAAAGACTCAAAACTAATGAAATAATCCTTTTTGACAAAACTATAAAACTATCTTATTGACTGGGAAGCAAAGCGATTTATGCCAAGTGAAAGAAGGAGATTGAACGAACAAGACAAGGAAGTTTGGTGACCAAACACATACACCAATCAAGATGATGACAAACAGCGAAAAGGAAGAAGCCTCAAACAACGAGAGATATCTTACCAAGCAAAGTCTAAAGATCTCCATGAATGAGTGACCCAAGCAAACCAACCAATGGAGAAACCCTAGGGTATTTAGCTCACACAGTTCAAGAGAGAGGATTTGAAAAGACTTGAAAACAAAAATCAAAAATCTTAATAACCAACACTTTTGACACAACAAAGAGGAGAAAAACGAGCTCTGAGTACAAAACACACTAGCCGATCAACCAAACAAGCCTCAAAATTTGAAACTTATAGGAATTGTTACAAGTAAAGCACTAGCAACATGCGCCGAAAACAAATCTCGCACCTCCCTAACCAAGCACCTTGCGGCGTCGTCGCAAAAGTACATCAGTTAGTTGTGCTAAGCTGATTTCAGGTCTTGTCGTGACTATTAGACAATTTATTCGCGTCGTACAGTAACAGGTACAACCCAGAAGACAATGCAGACGCGACTACTTTGCAACTATTAAGAAATAAATAGCGATGACACAAAATCAAAAGCAAAAAATGAAAGTTGGAGTGGAACAGGGCCAAATCTATCACTCTAAAGGTTGGGAAGGATATAGAAGTAGTCTAACATCTTCCAGAATGAAGTCTGCTACCAGAACAATAAGGAAGACATTAAACCAACAAAGCCAATAAACACAAAGAACAAAAGACAAGTCCCCACTATGGTCACCAACTTGTGACACAGGTAAGTTCCCTCTACGGATAGAGGCAACCCCGCTAGCCCTAGAGTGGGTATAGTCACTGCACAAACAATACCAAAGTAAACTTGCTTAGAAAGTTCATCTTATGAAGAACTACCTTCAATCCGACATTGGATTAAGTCCTCATCATGTTGCTCTAGTTCTTGTTCTTCTAGTCCCTCATACCTAAAACCAACATGTAGAGAAACACCACAAACGCAATAGAAAATGACCAAACAATCTACTTGAAGAGTCAAGGAACCTCAATCTATAGACATACAATTTAACGCACGATATAGGAAACAAGCTATTGATTTGTATTAATATAAATTAAAGTAAAACTTACAACTGAGCCTTGACATTGTAAGACTCCTTGAAGGGTCTTGTTAGTATGTCTCCATAAGCATTTACTTGTGAACCATCTCCCAAGGGAACATATGACTCTCTCTTCTATCCAAAAGGGTTGATGCTAGAAATATCTCAAGCCAACTCTACTCAAACATCTCTCCAATCAAAATTCATATGAGGCTACTTCTACACTCCAATAACACTCTCTACCTCTACCCCTCTCTTAGAAACTTGAAACTATCAACTTACATCTAGCTATCATTCAGTTACATCCAAGCTAGCTCATGTTATTCATGGAGGAGATATTTATAGGAGGGATAGGTCCCATAAGAGAAGGAAGGAAGAGTTTATCTCTTAGGGAGGTTGCACAAAAGGTGGAACAACTATCCCAGAGGAGAAAGGCGAGCTCAACTCATCTAACAACCAGCCCTAGGACCACCCATGAAGCAATTTCATCTCGAATTTTCGACGAGTTGTTGAAAAACTTGCTAAATCTGGCTCGTCGTGGGTGCAACATAGGGACAGTGTGAAGACTTCGCTAGGGCTAGTGTTAACTTGACCATATTCATGAGTGGGGTAACCTCTGACTCGCGACGACCCAGAAACTTAGGTAAAAAGGGTCTTCTTTAGGGATAATGAAATGAGACACTCTTCTTGAGATTGCAAGGAAGGTAATGACACATAATTGGCAAAATGACACCGCACATATGTCTAATAACATGGAACGGTAGTATTTGGGATCAAGGAATGTAGAGTCAGTGATAAAGTACTATGTAACAGGGATGAATAGTTTCTTTTTTCTTTGCGATGGAGAAGCATGCCCCCCTATATTCACTTCGCCTATAAAGGGGATGGAAAATATCACAAAAAATCAAGTGCTTTCTGTTATTTACAAGTTCCCACTAGCACACAAATACATTACAAGGCCTCCTAATGGAGTAATAAAGCCAAAGAAGTCTGTATGCAAGAAAAGTGTAGATACACCAACTCTATGGAATGAAGATAATGGGATCAAGGCACATGATCGAGAAAGGCCACACCATAATGGACCTGGATCAGCTCCTGATATAGGAAAATATGCTCCTCGTCTTATTGCAAATAGTCTACAATTAGGGAACAACAACTCATAGAAGGTAATGTTGGTGTGAGGCACTCTGTGCGCCATGAAGTTCGTACTGGGGGAGGTATACTTGATATGAATTCTCCTTACAAGGTCAACAAGTCTTGTAGTCATAGTTTGTATCTAAGACGAGTTGCTGATCATGGATATCAACATGCATATCCTTCAGATATATGTCAAAAATATAACAGTTGTTAACAGATTTAGTGGAGCACTTGATTGATGGCATGAGATGGTGAAGTCAGATGATGATGGATAATGAGATTGATCCCTTTAACCAAATTCATATTCTTTAGTGATCTAAGCATTATTCAGGGTGTTCGTTACGGTGATCCATATTTCTTTGATTAATAATATGATGACCCGATCCTTGATTAAATGCAACAGATCTTATGCCAAGAAAAGTGCAATTCCAATCCATTTCATATCCCCAGAAAATCGCACAAGGAAATTTTGAATCCGCTCATCGTGGAGTTGTGGAATTCCAAACCCAGGATCCAGATCTCACCCATCATCCCTGGATCCATGTTAATAGGCTCTAATAAGTATTTTTAATTACCTTTTTGTATATTTTTTATATTATTAATTCAGATTTTATTTTGGTTGCAGGTGCGAAAATCCTGGTTAGCAGATAAAAAGGAATGAAATTGCGGGATCAATATTCTTATGGAACGCCAATATTAGGGTCGATCATTTTTGTCGTGATTTCTCTGAATATTTCAGCAGGGCATAAGCACCACATGAATATCTCTTTGGCATTGGAAGAAAAGGTTGGGATGAACAAAAATGCAACCATACAATCTTAGCCCCACCGCAATCTCCAGCTACAAAATTCATTGAACAATCAGCGATGTAGGTAAAGTGATCTGGCTACAAACCATTAAAAATAATCTAGACAGTCACGCCCCAACAATGAAGAAATATCTCCAACTGGTAGTTGGCGCGTAGCGAAAATCAATGTCATACCTGGCATCCACTAGGTAGAAGAAATCGGTAAGTCGAGAACAAGATCCAGATAGAAAATGGATCCAACGCTTAGTTTCTACAAGGGATTTTGTTACAAATAAGATATATTACATCGCCCTTCTTTGGAGGTCCCTCGCATCTATTTCTGAAGAATTATCTATGGAGACCTAAGATTTGAAAAATCGGTGCACTAGTTCAAGTTTGTAAAACCTCTATGTCATCTTCTACGGGGCGTTTGATCAAGATCAGAGTTTTCTAGGGTTTCTTTCATTCAGATTGAAGTTTTCAGTGGACATTTGGAACAAGTTTCATCCATGACTACCCGTTTCTGGACCCTGTCTTGCTTTGACCAGGTCGTTTGGATCAGAAGATTCAAATTCTGTTACCAATTGAACAGGAAAGAATGGAAGTTTTAAATAGAAAAACATGAAGATATAGATTATGAAGCTGTAGTAAAGCTCATTGAGGGATTCAAGGGAGCAGACCTTCGAAATGTCAATTATCCGAGCACAGTGTGATTATGTAATTAATGAGGGTTCTATAAAGGTTGATCTCCCCCGAGAAATTAATAATGACATTTTATAAAAGCCCGTTGAAGAAGCATTAGGCCATGAGGATACTGCCCAAATTCTTTAGTAGATGCCTGCACGTCCCAAGGACGAGTCTATTCCTATTATAACTGCTGAAGAGAAAAGTGAAGCGTGAGAAGGAGAAGGTTGCGAAAAAAAAGAGAAAGGTCGAGGCATGAGATTTCCTGCTTTGCCTTTGACTAACACCAGTTGTACTTTTAGCCTTTCGTAGCCATCGATCGGATGGCGGAGAGAAGAGAAGGAGACTTAAGATAATCTAGATTGTTCAATGCAGAGTGTGATGTCAATTCTAGGCTTGTCTGTATGCATGGCCACTTAACACAAACCTTACCTGTTCATAAGTTTAAGAAAGCATATTCATTTAGTTGTAATTGTTTTGTACACTTATCACCTATTAGAATGAAAACAGATATAACCTCCTATTCCATGTATTTTAGTTACTCTATTTGTTACATAACATAAAACATTAGCCTTATATACATTAAATTTCTTTCAAAAATTCAAGCTAAATGGACAATTAGCATGTATACTAAGTTCAATATGATTAATTTAGGATTAAAATCTTAACAAAAAATAAAACAAATAAAAGAAAATTCAAAACAATTAAAAAAAAAAGATATATATACACACATATATATAGATATAATTTGCAAATGGACATTCCATAAATCTTGAAAACATTTTATGGTAACGTGTTTTCTTGGAGTTACTTCAAAGGAACTTGCGCGCAAAGGAAACAAATAAAAATTTTCATTTTATTCAATTCCGTTGCTAAACATTCATATTCATTCTTGCATTTTATGTCTTTCAAAAAGCTCTCACATTTTTCATGTAGGATTTGTACTAAGCTTTTACAGGTGCACAGAGGATCCAAGTTCATGCAGATGTGACCTCCAGAAATCACATTTGTCATCAAAAGCTTGAAGGAGTTAATTACATATGTCATGACATTTTCCACTACACAGAAACCTTTTGTGTCATGATATGTTTACCCACACTTCTCCTTCAAATCCTCATCAATCATCCATTTTGGAGTCCATTGATTCATTTCCTTATCCCTCATGACTTCATACATGTCTAGTTTTTGAAGTCGCATAGATCTTTTCCTACTTTTCAGTTCATATTTTTTCGTCACGAATAAACCATCTATCTCTTTATATTGCCTTGTTTTCCTTATCATAAAAATTGTTTGACTGTGACATATTTTATCTATAGTCCTACGAATCATTTTGTACGAACTCGCATTGACTGATGTGGGATTCGTTATGAACCACCTTTCAACAAGTCTTGACACATCGACCTCAACACCTTATCAAAGATAAATACTAGAGTCATTATTAGTACCTTCAGGCTTGCATACCTTAATGGCAAGTCTTCTTGCCAACGAACAATTGGAATACATTAATGTCCCTAGTTTGTTGGATCTTACAAGTGGCTTGATATCATCTTATCTATTCGCAATTCACAAGATATACTTAGGTACCTTGGCACTCATTAACATTAATGGTGAGTTTTCCTCGCATTGGTTAATGACATTCATCAATGGTCGGTAATTCAATGACTTCTTTCCATGTTCGACATCAACACACTTATTCACACAGAAATAATTGTGCCACAATATTGGATGGCATGAAGGCTATATGATTTAGTAGCATATTCAACAATATTTTGTACTTTGGAACATATTCAGTAGCAGTAATAAAGGATCCACATTCATGATTTCATACGTCATGTATGCAACCAAGACATATATGACATTCTTGTATTCTTCATTCCATGATTCAGCAGCATGACCTACTTTTTTCTACATATACACAGTTGTCCACTTAGGTAAGTGAAGGTATGTTATTTTATAATTTTTTTATCATATAATTCCTTTAATACTGAAATTATAATTTTTGGGAAATGCTTCACCATGTTCATGTTCATACCTCATATTCACATTTCATTATATATATCGCATTCATATTCCATTATCACCTTTCATATGCCATATATGTCCTTTATGCTCATATAATCCTAACCAACATACCTTTTCCAAACAACTACTATTGCATTATGATTCAAAAGTTACATGTTTTGCAAATAATGATCAAAGAATGAATGGTTGATTAAATGTTTTCAAAGTCTTTTGATACAACACAAAAACAACAAAAGTATTGCTACACAAGAACCAATACTAATCAAATTTTTGTTGTCACACAAGAACCAACCAAAATAATATGTTGCAATCGAATGTTTTTTAGAAAGAACACTTTGCAAAAAGAAAAAAATTGTCAACAAAAATATGTGAAGTTAAAAAAAAATGATATTAGCCAAAGTTCATATAAAACCAAGAAAACACAAAAAGATTAAATCATGATAAAGTGAATCAATGCAATAAGTTGCATGAGGACATGCAATATGTTAAGTTGGGGGGTATGTTGGGTGCCAAAATTAACATTCACTTTCACTCTATTTTTCACCTTTATCCTCAATTTTCACCTCATTCTATCACATTATCATTACTACATGAGTTTACATTTACGTTTTCCAAAGTTATTAATTTTATGTATTTAGAGTGAATTTATGATTAAAAGTTAGAGAAGTAACATGGATTTGATTATACCTAAAAGTTGCTTGAGTTCGATGACATATGTAGATCATTTGGAAGCTTCCAAGGCACTGTTATGTGGCCTCCCAAGATCAAATTCGAATTTCAACTCAAAAGGTGGACCATATTCCAAGGAGAAAGATCATGGAGATCTTGATGTGTCATGGGATTTGTATCTAGTATTTAGGGATAAGTTGAGACAAGTATGAATCTAGTAGATATTTAAGCGATCTAAATTTATTGAGTAGATATCCCTAATTCATGTATAAATAAGAGGAGCATTTTTCAAATGAAAAGAATGGTTATTAGTTATTCATTAGCATCAGATTCATGATTGTTCATTCAACATGAATGATATCATTTTCTCCATATCATGAGTTAGGAGTGTTGTTTGATTCTTAAGGTGTGATAGTTGTTCATCTGTTCTCATTGAGGAATGAAAGGATCCCCATACCAAGATAAGTACACTTTATTGTCAAGTAATGTTCATAGTTGTGAATATGCTAGTTTTAATTCTAGATGTTCATCTTATTTCTTTGCTATAAATACTTGTAGATAATTTTAGTATGAATTCATGTTGTGGCCTTATTTTGTTGTGTGAAGATTGATCTCCTTTTAGTAGCTATTTTTTAAGTGAGAATGACAACAAGGAACTACTAAGTTAGGAGCCTGTACTCCATGAGATAGACTGAATTGAAACAAGATTTACTTCCTTATATGCTTTCCTAGATTACATTTATGTGAAGATTGATTTCCTTTTAGTGGCTATTTTTTATGTGAGAAGGACAACTAGGTCGTCCTAAGTTAGGGGACTATTCTCCATGAGCTAAAAATTGAATTGAAAACAACATTTACTTGCTTTCATTTATATTCTTTCTTTCCTAGTTTCTTAGATGTTTGAAAATGTTATAATGGAAACATTGTAGAAGGACAACCAAGACTCTTGAACAAGAGACTCTTCTCTATCTTTTAAAGTAAACTAATTCTATTGGTCAAGATTTTTTATGTTCAAATAAAATAGATCTGATACTTTTCTTTTCAAAATAATTTAGATTTGTAATATGCATTTCCATTCTAAACAAACTTCCTACACCAGTTTCGTCTAACATCCCATATATTTTGGTTTTCTTCTAAGTTTATGAAACCCTCGGGTTGACAAATTAAATGATAGGGATTTAGCATACAATTAAATCTCCCTACACCACCCATTTTAATGTTATGCCACATGTTGTTTATTATTATTATTATTATTATTATTTATATATATATATATATTATATATATATATATATATATATTCAACCCTTTGTATCTTAACCATAATGGTGAATGGGTAAGAACATTTAATATTTCTTCGATTTTTGTTTTTGGAATTTTATTATATAACCCATATATATGGAAAAAAAAATGTAATGTTTGGTTTTATTTTACTTTTAATGTATGTTTTGTTTTTATACGGTTATTTTAATAACCATTCTTTTTGTATTTTTTTGTTGCTATTTTTTTTGGAATTTAATATTATACTTTTTTTCTCAATGGATGAGTACCAAGTGTCAATGGTTGATTGGCCATTTTGTTTCCATAGGCCTACAGGTCCCACTTAGCTTTTTGATTAGGATGCCATTTGGCACATTATGGGTCCTCCATTTTACTTGTCATGTCAAACTTCAAACTGCAATAAGTTTCTCATATGGACTTAGATTCTAGTGTCATCTACATCATTGGAAAGCTTGCGACAATATCTTCGATCTGACCTTTGTTTCACTACAACCCAAGAACTTTTATTTTTTATATTTTCCAAAGCCACCTTTGATTTTTTAGCCTTTCTAGAGTGACCTGGATCATTCCTCCCCATTGAGGAGCTTTTGTTCCTCCAAAAGCATGAACATAATCTAAATTCTTTGTACTCTCTTATCTACACAACAATTGCCCTAACAGGCCACACTTCCTTCTCCTTCACCTTTTTCTTCGAATCCATAAGTGATGAACCAACACCTATAACCTATGAAAACCTATAGTACTTTTGTGCAAAATACGTCTTCAAATTCAAGAGCTATCATGACCCAAACAATCCCCATACTTTCGAAGACTTTATAACATATTCTTTCCTCAATTTTACATCAAAATCATAACAAAAACCAGTACCCCAACTATAAAAAAAAAATAGGTCAAAAACATCATCATGTTTCTTTCATAAGTGATGGAAAAAACCTCATCACTTTTACAATCATTTGAAAACATATGATTTAAGAAACGCAGCCATGGAAAGCTACTATCTCTAATAAAAACATCCCTCTCTCAACAAAGTGAATGGGTCATCTCTGTGTGGCTAGTTTACTTGTTGAACATCTTCACTAGTTGCATCGTGGGATTCACTCAAGGAGCAATACCATATCACATGCATTCATATTGGGGAATATATATTTAGGAAAAAATGACATAATATATTGAGCATATATTAGGGGGTAAAGGGATTTTATATTGGTAGGTCAAAGAAAAGGAGCTCAAATTTAATGAAAAAAATTAAGGGGTATAAAAAATGTATACCTACAATATCTATTGAAAGTAGGGGTTTTTTTAACTGGGAAGGTGTATTGGGTTTGCACTGGTAGGGGGTTAAATGATGTGATTTTTAGAGGTATTTCTCAATATGTAGTAAAATTAGGGGTATTGTTTAGTAAGCCATGAACATACATGATATGCCAAAAGTTCATTGAGTGAAGCCCCTATGACCAACTGGTTCCTTCATAGGTGCTTTCTAGGTATGGAGTATTTAACATGTAGCTCTATGATGTCCATCTCTGTTGCAATGGCTATAAAAAATCTTCTTCCTCTAGACCTACTTCACCTTCTTCCTTGCCTAATGTCGAGAAGGCCTTTCACATGTCATCCACTTTCTTGGTGTCATTCTTATCCAACACTTGGAAACAAAATTCTTATACAAACCACAAAAACAACATAGTTTTCTGTGCCACAAGTTTTTTTTAATAATTTGCCTATAATCAAAAGGAGCATTAGAATTACAAGACCTCTTATACCTTGCTTGGTTGTCTCTAGTACATGCCTAAATATGAGATCTTGCCTTAGCACATTCTATAAAATGTGCACTAACTTTTCCAAGGCCTCTTCGATGGCTCCTAATTGAACTTGCTACCTCTATTTCTCCTCTTATGCTTCTTATAGACGTCTCCTCAATTCAACATTCTCCGCTTGAAGGATTTTGTTGATCACGTCATTTGAATGATGAGAAGAAGATGAATAATAAGTATATTCACTCAAAGATGGATATGGAGCATCATCCTATACTCCCTCTTTCTCTTATTCCTCTCTTCCCATTTTCTCCTCACAATCTACATACATTATATCTACCATGCATGCCATCATTGGGAGGTCCTTGTAGAGATATTTGTGATCTTCCATTTCCCTTCTTGTTTCATGCTCAATCTCAAGTTATCATTCACACTCACACTTCAAATCACCAAGAAGACTGGTTTGACACCAAACGTTTTATGGATTATGTCTGTTACCAGAATTAACCAAGATCCTTTACTTCTATGATGTTAGCAAAACTACATGTGAAAGAGTATGAAAAAAAACATGTGCAAATTTTAAATAAGAGGAAACATAAAGGCAACCATCAAATGAAAGAGAAAACACAACTTGATAACAAAGTTTACCTAGTGTGGGTTACATCTTTGGGCCCAGTGTCAAGAGTGGGGAGGTTGCTTCATTAATTTCTGTAAGGTGATGGTGAGCACATGGTGTATTCTTTGGCATTACAAGGATAAACTTCATCAACTAGAGTGACATGTCTCTCCACAAGAAATTCTCCTATAGAAACTCTCACTCATATGGGCCCTCCTCTAGAATGATAGGATATCAAATTCTCACATGAAGTGTCACACAAGTATCCTCCAACAGAATGGTAAAGAAGGATCTCAACATAAAATTCATCATCTTAACAAATAAAAAAAATACATGACATCACTACATCAGATACCTTCAGTTTAGGGGATGACCTGAAAATGCATGGCTCTGCTGAAGAAATGCACTGCACTATTGAATTCATGGTGAAAAATAGTGTCAAATGAATGTACACTCGACACCCTCGAGAATCTCAAAAATTCACCTCAAGATTCATTTCCTGATATGGAGAAAAAATATGCTACTCGAATGATGAATCTGAATTCATTGCTCCACTCCTTGCAAAAAATTGAGTAAAATAAGTATAAATTTAGCCTAGTTCTGAAACTGTCATTTTTGGGTCTTCAAGGAATCTCAAAGATTCCACAAAGATTCTTCACTACTTATTGCCTGAAATTATACTGCTCATATAAGGAAATTGATCACACCATCACATCGCTGCAAAAAACTAGGAAGAATGGGTATACGTTCGGCCTAGTTCTGAAACTATCATTTTCGGGCCTCTGAGGAATATTTTAGATTCCATGTAGACTCCTACGTAATGGTTCCACGATTTAACTTTTGTCTCTAGAAAAACCATTGCACAAATCATAAAATAGTTTGCACCTTTAGACTCTTGGTGAAATTCTGGTTCATTTGAGTATAAACTTGGCAGGGTTCTGACAGCGTAAAAATCAACCCCCAAGGAATCTAAAATATTTCCTTTAGATTCTCTATAGAATATTTTGACAAAATAATCCCTGGTATCATTCTCAAAATTCACGACTAGTCAAGCTCACCCTAGGTGCTATTTTGTTGGTATGGTTCCACAAGTACTATTCCCGAGCTCTGTTCCATATTCATTCTCTCGAATCTTCATTCCACTGCCCCCTCAAATGAACATACAATGTTTAAATAAGGTGTCGACAACAGAATTAACAATATCTTGGGCCATGGAGAGTTGGTTGGCTCTAGGTGTAATTGTGATTTTTGTTGGGTTGTGATCAGGGTCGAATCTGTTGGTTGATTATTATCTTATACATAAAGTATGGTCGTCATTCACTCTTATAACTAACCCACCCATATAACCCATATATATGGAAAAAAAAAATTATGGTTGGTTTTATTTTATTTTTAATACATGTTTTGTTTCTAAATGGTTAATTTGATAACCATTGTTTTTCATATATTTTTATGTGTTGCTCTTCTATGGAATTTAATATTATAATTTTTTTGTCTTTTTTCCAAGGAGAAGAAGCCAATGACAGAGTGGCAAGTGTCAATGGATGATTGGCCATTTTGTTTCCACATAGGCCTATGTGTCCCACTTAACATGTTTACTAGGATGCCATGTGGCACATTGCGAGCCCCCCATTTTTCTTGTCATGTCAAACTTCAAACTGCAATAGTTCTCTCATACAGACTCATATTTTAGTCGCATATGTGCTATTGGAAATCATGCAACAATCTCTTCAATCTGATCCTAGTTTCATTGCAATCCAAGTACTTGGATTTTTTAGCTTTTCCAAAGCCACCTTTTATTTTTGAGCATTTCTAGAGCCACCCGAATCATAAATAGATTCAACTCTTTGTTATGAATGACATATTCAACATTCTACGTGAAAATTATGTCACACATCGATATCAAAGTGTCAGTACCTCTATGGTAGACTAGTCTGGGTTACTGAGGGCAGGTTCTCTCCATTGCCAAACTAAGGAATTAGCCACTCTCAAAAGAAGAAATGAAAGTGGAAAAAAATTGGATTAGGGATACACTAGCATTAGCAAGCACCAACACTTTAGTGGGAGGCACTTTGTTAATGGCAGAGACATATTCCCTTATATGTTCATGTATAGATTTTTTATACTACTTCAAAGGACAATCGAAGGTGCTCAGTCCTTTTTTAATAATTTTTAGGAGCCATGGCCAAACTTTTTACTGTGTACAAGATGGCCAGCTATTACCACCATCACTCCCAATAGAAGCAAGCCCAAAAGTATTTCTCATATGGCACTTGGGATCATATCACCAACTAGTGCTTTAATTTCTTTCCTTCTAGGTGTGAATACATACATGATTTTGTAGCACAAATTTTCACTTATCATTGTCCCACTCTAAGTGAGAAACTCAAAATGGAAACATAATTGACATTTCTCCTATGGCTTAATTGAATCGAGATGCTCCTTTCACTACACATGCTCAGGCAGAGAGTTTATTTCCAAGGATATAACCATGAAAGAATGGATCAAGTACTAACATTTTGTATCAACTCAATTACGCAAAATAGGAAAGAGTTTGTGACTACTCTTTTGTTTCTATACTTTCAAAGATTCCAATCATTTAGATCAATCTCACACCTTTACAGTTCAATAGGGAAACACATAAATGACCTATAGTTGTCTACCTAAGTTGATGATTCTAAACCCCCTCTCTGTATCCATGAAGTGGCTAAATTAATGCATGGCCCACCTCATTTCATTTATTTGATAGATATTCCATTCTCCTCCCTATACTATTTCATCCCTATATTTCTTCTGAAATGATGGAATGTTAGCTTACTTCCCTTCATCAATCTAATCTTAGGTTTCCTTAAGAATTTCCTTCAATGAACATTTCATCATTCATGTTATATGTATGTAATATGAATGTTCTATTTCCATTTCAATTTTTCAATCTCGTGTGCCATAAAATAAATAAATGATTATGGATAGCCGAAGATCACTCACTCTTCCCCACTTCCTTCTCGACTGGAAGTCAAAGGATAGGTGATTAAATCACAAGGGAGAAAGATCAAGGAAATATTCTCAATTAAGTGTGGATGTAAGGAAAGGATGGAAAGAAGGCTCTATGTGCATCAAGGTAATCAATTCCTTCTTGTTGGGAATGCCCTTGCATATGGGCTATCCAAATGGATTCATAAAGGAACCAAGGTTGGTTTAGGTCATTATTTCCATTCCTAACACAGTCAGGTGCAGCACTCTACTATTATTTGCACCAACCATATTTCTAAGCTAGTTGGGTACCAAAACCAAACCTTTTGTACCTAGAAATATTGTTAATTTTTAGTTTGATTGTGTTGTAGGTGGTTTCTCTTCTTTATTTAGGTATAATATGTAGTGCAAAATCCACATGAAAATGTTGTCAATAAAATTCTTCAGGAATGTTAAGAACTTTCTTATGAAAAGCATTAATTCTTCATCTAACTTATAGTGAAATTAAATTTAGCTATCATTCTTTGCATTTTTATCTCCATTACTAATTTCTCATACAATATGGTGAAAGTGACTACTATTGGAGTATAGTGGAGGGGTACACATGTTTCACTACAAAAGCATGAAAGACCAACATTGAAGCTATTGGTTCTATGATCAAGTATGAAATATTTGTATCTTTCAAGTATCACATCCACACAATTCTTTTATACATCAGTAATTTTACTTAGCTTTTCACTGGTAGGAGTGATGGCAAGGAAAATCAACTTCTTGTGGATATCTTTATGTAAGCTGCAACTTCCACCATTGAAGTTTTTCATACTGGAAATGCCACCTTGTCATCCATTGACAATAACTTCTTACACCTTACATTCAAGTTGATTTAATTTAGCACCACCTATACATTGGTGCACATCTAAATTATTATCCATATGATGCAAGTTCACTGAAACGTGGCCATGATGTGTGCATAAATATACATTCCATAGTAACCCCAAACATCTTTCAATTTATAGAGATATGAAGGAGTCAATATGGAAAGGTAGTAGCTGCAATCATCTATGCAGAATAATATCTACTGGATGAATACACAGTGAGAGCACATCTTTTCATTTCCAACTTTTAACACAAGTTGCTAGTGAAAGTGAAAATTCACGTTCTTTACTTGACTCTTGAAATATTCATTTTTGATAATCAGGTATATCTTTCTTTTTGTGCAACGCCAATGAGAAGTCATCTGGATCTTGAGGGGAGGCCTCCATGATCCAAAAAATTGAAATGGATGTTGGGGGGGAGGCCCCCAAGATCTGAACAATTGCAATGCTAGAAAGAAAATGAGAGAACACACAGTAAATAAAACCAAAAAGAATTTTTTTATTAAAACGGAGAATAACTGTAAAAGCTACATTGTGGTAGACAAATTGTCCTTTTCCGAAATGTGACTTGTTACTTATACTATTTTTCAGTTACAATACCATGGGTCAATTGCATGGGTGAATGAATACCATGGGTGGATGTCAAAATACCATGGGTCAATTCCATGGGTGAATGAATACCATGGGTGGATGTCATAATACCATGGGAAAATACCATGGGTGAATGAATACCATGGGTGTATGTCACTTAAAGCACCATGAGTGGATAAATATCATGGGTGGATGCCACTTACAATACCATGGGTGGATGAATACCATGGGTTGATGCCATTTTCCATTCGGATCATTCCTCCTTCCTTAAGAAGCAATGTTCACCATTACATGAAGTTCCCTCCTATGAAGCCTTTGTTGAATATGAAGAGCCACTGAAGAGAAGGGTTTTATGTGCTTAACCCATAACCATGATGAACGAAGATCCGAGGACAGAGATACCCTGTAATTCTTGTGACCAACTGTGATACCGACAGTGTGTGGCCTAGCAAATGGACTTCGATGAAGTGTGGATTTTTTCATCGCCCATAACCATGATGAATGAAGATCTGAGGATAGAGATACCCTGTAATGCTTGTGACCAACTATGACACTAACAGTGTGTGGCCTAGCAAATGGAGTTCGATGAAGTGTGGGTTTGTGGATGACCCATAACCATGACAAATGAAGATCTAAGGATACAGATACCCTGTAATGCTTATGACCAACTATGATGCTAATAGTGTGCGGCCTAGCAAATTGACTTCAATGACAAGGATTTTGTGCGGTTGACCCATAACCGTGATGTTGGTTGTTGATGAAGTAGCAAGTGCCTACATAGCCTTAGGTGGGAGGGAACATCTCCAAATAACCCAAACCAAATGCTTCTATGATGAAATTGATGAATGTGAAGCAAGTTCCTACTAAAACAAGGTGGGAGGGAATGTCTCCAAAGGGAACCCTTTCTGAATGTTGCTCAAAAATTAAAATGGACATAATTCGGTCAATATAACTCAGAGTATTTATTATAACCTATTTCTGGAAATAGAAGGATCATTTTGCATCTTGCAATATTTTTCACTGTCACAAAAGTTCTCAAAAAATAGTTGATTTTAGATCAATGAAATCTCCCACATCCAGACTCCAATTCGACCCATTTTTTTTCGAATTGGATGATTTGTCAAGAGCAGCTCAGATCCATAATCTGTTCTTTGAAATTCTGCACAAAAAAATTGAAAAAATGATCGGAGAGTTGCCGTCCACTGGTTGTCGTCAAAATAAAAAACTATACAACGTAGCTGTTTTTAAATCAGCAATATATCCCTCATCCAAACTCCGATGCAGCCGATTTTTTTTTTTAATTTTGGTATTTTTTTGCAAGGAATCCATATCTGTAATTTTTTTTATAAATATTGCACCAAATATTTTAGATCTAATCTGCAAACTCATCGACCAAAACAAAATCCTGGAAAAAAATCAAAAAAGAAAAATTCTTCTTGCTTGCCCCAAGAAAGTGCTCAGTGGAGGTTTCAGCACGTGCCTGAAGTCTGTTGAAGATTTCTCAAAAAATTTGAAACTAAAATATGCATGAAACCCTCATTCCCATGGAATTGTAACCTGCTCTGATAGCACTGATCTGGATCTTGGGGGGAGGCCCCCAAGGTCTCAAAAATTGAAATGGATCTTGGGGGTAGGTCCCTAAGATCTGAAAAATTGCAATGCCAGAAAGAAAATGAGAGAACACACAGTAAATAAAACCACAAAGAAATTTTATTAAAATGGAGAATAACTGTAAAAGCTACATTGTGGCGAACAAACAGTCTTTTTACAAAATGTGACTTGTTACTTTTAGTATTTTTCAATTACAATACCATGGGTCAATTCCATAGGTGAATGAATGCCATGGGTGGATGTCACAATACCATGGGTAAATTCCATGGGTGAATGAATACCATGGGTGGATGTCACAATACCATGGGCAAATACCATGGGTGGATGTCACTTACAATACCATGGGTGGATAAATATCATGGGCACTTATAATACCATGGGTAAATTCCATGGGTGGATGAATAACATGGGTGGATGAATACCATGGTTTGATGTCATTTTCCATTTGGATCAAGAAGGCCTAATATTCTATCAAGCATGGCTTTTATAGAGCAATTGTGAGCTCCTCTTTTTGATGGATTATTGCAAATGTTTCAGGATATCAAATTAGAAAATCGATTAAAAAAGGATGTTGAGAGACAAATAATTTCATAGTGTCTAAAATTTCATCCTTGAGAGACTCCATAATACCTCCTATAGCCAAAAAATATTTGCATCCTTTTTTATAGTAATACTACAATTTTTTTTTTAGGGGTTATTCAAAACTAGCATTGGTTTTGGTTGGGTTTTTCTGGGTGGGTTTGTTTGGTTCTGTAAGATATGTACAACATACATAGGCACAGGAAATAGAGTTGTGTAGCATCAAACATTTATGAATTGGTTCATTTATGTTTTTCCCTATTTTATTCACTTGTCATCCTCTTACAGATAGGAAAGAGAAATTAGTTTGTTTTAGATTGAAACTCATCAAAGGTGTAAGCATGTCCATAGTTGGACTATTTAAAAATGTAAGCCCTACTTGTATTTATGGTTATTGTGTTCTATGTCATATGTAGAAATCACTATAATTGTTTTGAGTTGTGAATTTCAGGCCATAAATTAAAGAACATATTAAAGTGTATTCTTTTATTGGTTTTTTACTCTTTGGAATCCCCATTTATACCTGTAAGTGTAATATATTCAATAGCGTGAGGAACTTATAGAGTAACATTGTATGAAAATTGAATATTTATAATACCTGTGTTGCTACAAGGGGGTTCTAAACCCCGCTCAGTTTTTGAGCCAATGCTAAATGTTATAGATCTAACCCGGAAATATTATAAATCTGATATGAAAATATAAGATAATGCAAATAAAACCAGAAATGATATGAAATGATTCTTTATTGATCAAACCCTTAAGGTAGAGCAACACCATACATTCACTCCTTAAGGAAGGAGAATACTCCACAAGCCATATTCTTGCTCATACAATAATCCTTCACTATATTTCTTGACTTCTCCATGTGGAGTCTCTAGCCTCTATATAGGCCTCATACATACAATACCATAGATCATTACCATGGTTCCCTCATACCATCGACTAATACCATGGGCCCATTACATTATTACTAACTACTTGTGGTCCCTTACATGATATCGGTTAACCACCTTATTTATTACTATGGCCCATCTCATTATTACATTATTATCTTGGGTACCTCCCTTGGTACCCCATATTACCGCCCCTAGGTATATAACATTCCACCCCCCTTAGCATGTTTCGTCCCCGAAACATGGGAAGAACACAAATAATAAGATCTACCCAAAAGAGTAGTCCACTGTTACCATGCACGTGCATCTAGCCATCCAAGAGAAAGGTGAACCCTCGATCTCGATGGTGCCTTGCTCGCTTGATATGGAAGTTGACCATGGTAGCTCTTCTGTGTTGATGTGTAGTAGGTGGATCTTCGCTCCTCGCTATCCATCATACGGGGGTTGTGACTACTTGGTTTCCATATTGATGGTTGTCTTGCGGGTGATGTGGGTGATGATATGTTGAAGTTTTAACCCACGGTGTCTTTTTCTTTAATTCACCCTGTTGTGGTGCCTATTGTGGTGTCTTCTTTTCCAATATGACTTCAACCACTGAGCCCTCCTCTGATGTATCAGCACCTGTAACCTTTTCTGCTTCAGCCTCTGTTATTGTTTGATTGTCTATCATCACTGGCTCATCATCTAATATGTCAGACCCTGGAACATCTTCTGCTTCAACCTCCTTGGATTCTACCTGTTTGTTAATGGAAATATCCTGTAATGTAATTTTCTTCTTTTTATACCAGAGCTTCAACAATTTCTTTTGTACATTAATATTGATAGTACCTACTGATTCCATCCAAGGGTATCCCAAAATAACATCCATATTATCCATCTCTGAAGTATAAAAATCTCCATGCAACACATACTTATCCATAGAAATTTTCAAATCCTTATACACTTGAATATCCTCATCCTCCACCTCTGTGTTTTCAATGTTTCTTGTAGAAACTTGCAATTGTTTTGCCAAATTAACATGGATGAAATTATGCTTGCAACTAGGATTTATAGAAACAATGATCTTCTCTTTTTGAATCAATCCATGAACTTGTAATAAGGATATACCAGTAGGAAATAGGCCCACATGTTTCTCCTTATCTTGTTTTCTGGCATGAGACCATCTGTCTAAAAGTAATTTTTCAAATTCTTCATCTGAAAGTTTGGTCAACTGCTTGTGGCCAAGTGATATCCACCATTTTTGAGCCTCATCTCTTATATTAAGCCCCATTGAAATCTTCCAAAGTGTCGGATATGTGGACTTATATCTCTATATGTGTTCTTCAATAGTAGTACCATTATCATTTCCTATAAAAATGCCTTGCTAGAAGCCATGGAGGTTTGGAAAAAAATCACTTACTTGGCTAAAATTTGAAATTGTCACAGTTTAGTCAATATTGCTCAGAATCCTTATTATGACCTATTTTTAGAAATGGAACAATCATTCTGCATCTACCCATGTGATAGAAATATTGATTCAGGCACTGGAATTTCAGATCTGTGCTGCAACTCTCACGCCATCCCCAAAATTTCTGTAAAAATAGCTGATTTTAAATCAGCAATATCTCCCTCATCCGGACTCCGTTTCGACTGATTTTTTTTCTTCAAATTAGGTATTTTTTCACGAAGATTCCAGATCTACAATTAGATTTTGCAGATCTTACACCAAGACATCCAGATCTGCGCCGCAAACTCGCTGTCTTGAAAAATTATCTGCAACCCCACTGATTTTTAAATCAGCGATATCTCCTTCATCTGGTCTCCGATTTAGCCGATTGTTTTTTTGAAATCGGGTATCTTTTCACATAGAATCCAGATATTCAATTAGATTTTGTATATCTTGCATCAAAATATACAGATCTGATCTGCAAACTCGACGCCCCCAAAATCCTGCAAAAAGTAAAAAAAAAAAATTCTCCACTTTTGTGCCCAAGAAAGTGCTATGATACCAATTTTTGTAGATCTAACCCGGAAATATTATAGATATGATATGAAAATATAAGATAATGCAAATAAACCCAGAAATGATATGAAATTATTCTTTATTGATCAAACCCTTAAGGTAGGGCAACACCATACATTCACTCCTTAAGGAAGGAGAATACTCCACAAGCCATATGCTTGCTCATACAATAATCCTTCACTATATTTCTTGACTTCTCCATGTGGAGTCTCTAGCCTCTATATAGGCCTCGTACATACAATACCATGGATCATTACCATGGTTCCCTCATACCATCAACTAATACCATGGGCCCATTACATTATTACTAACTACTTGTGGTCCCTTACATGATATGGGTTAACCACCTTATTTATTTCTATGGCCCATCCCATTATTACATTATTACCATGGGTACCTCCCTTGGTACCCCTTATTATCCCCCCTAGGTATATAACATTCCTAGGTATATAACACTAAATGTATGGCATCCATCAATGGGTGCATTAATAAACCTATAGTTCATAAGGCATCATGCCCAAGATACCAAGCTCATACTTGTAAGCTTCATTAGTGAAATATCTAGAATGATCATGCGTGAAGAATCATATGATGATGGTTTAAGGAGAACATATTCCAATTGATTGTCAAGGACTTTTCAAGGTTAGATACACTGAACAATCCCTAATTTGGAAGGAGAGTAAGAACATTACAAATTCTTGCTAGAGCCTACTTATGCATTGTCATATTGGATCTTGGGTGTGATGATCTCAACTTTGAAATACTTCAACACTTATTTTCTACTACCAATGAGAGTCACATTAAATTTTATCTACTTTGTTGTTGACGATTATGACCTTGATTTTCAATGAAAGTGAAGATGTATGAAAATAATTATTATCTAATTTGATAATTGAGTTAAGAAGAGAAAAAGGAGACATTTTACTAGTTTCCTATGCTATTTTTGTAAATATTGTTCATTAATGTGTAGAACTATAATCAAGCTTGGTCATTGTGACCAAACTATGTGCAACCATGAGAATCTATTATAATCATGGTCTACCACAACCAACCTATTCAACCATGGCCAATCATAACCTCTCATAGTCAATTATAGTTAAATGTGGCCCACCATGGTTAGCATGGTCAACATGATAAAATGTGGTCATTCGTGGTTGACCATATTCAACATGCTCAACCATGGTGAACTCTGGTCAAACAATGGTAGACAACTAGCTAACCATGGAATTAGAGAAATTTTGAGGTAAAAAATGGCCCTCAAAACAAAAATGCATAACAAAAAACAAATTTATAATAACCAATAGGATTCAACATGATGATTTCAACCATGGGGGGTGATTCACCACTTTTCGAGTCGAAAATAAAAAACATTAAAAAAAAAACTACTTTTTCAAGTCGTAGTTTAAACTTATCTCCCTAGGGTTCTACTCAAATTTCAAGTGGGAGATGTTGTTGGATGCAGAATTAAATTCCTCATCCAAGGAAAACACTTTCGATGGACCGTGCTACATGAAAAATGAGAAATCCATGAAAAAACATGATTGGTACAAGAAAAATGAGAAATACATGAAAAACATTATTGCAATCATGTTTTCTCTTGTATTCTCATTTTTCATGTAGCAAGGCCAAACAAAAGCATTTCACATGGGTACTCCTTTCATGAGGAATTCAATTTTTCATCTAAGGAGTGCTCCCATACAAAATTTGAGTAGAACCATAGGGAGATAAGTTGAAAACGTAGTTTTTTCTTTTTTCCCTCTAAAATTTGATGATGTAATCTAATATTATTTGATCATCTGCAGCATTATTTTATAATATTCCTTAGGAGGCCCATTTTTTACCTCAAAATTTCTCTAATTCAAATTAAGGTTGACCATGGTTAACCATGGCCATCTATTGTCAACATTGTAAAAACCTAGTCTAACATATGCAACATGGTCAGCCATGTTCAAGCATGATCAATCATAATCCTTAATGGTCAATCATAGTTAAATATGGATAATTATGGGAAACCATAGTCAAGCATGTGTTCACCATAATAAACCTTTCTAATATTTCACGGCCACCAATAATATTTGACAGTTTACCATACTCAACTATGATCAACCTATATTCCACCATTTGTTTCAAAATAGACAAGCATGGGTTGGGGGACACGCACAAGGGGGATGTGTCGAAGAACCCTTAAATTTTAGGAGAATTCAAAGGGTATGGGGGAGCATCAGATTCCCTAACAAAGGTGTTTCACCTCTAAAATTATAAAAATTATAATAACATTGATAAGATGACGAAAAAAAAAAATTGATTGCATTCAAATTCATCATTGTGCAATCCAGTTTACTTTTACTTTAAGAATTTATGTTTACAATTAATAACCAAGGTCCTAGACTCCTCAAAGCTCCATCTCTTATTCAGATTTATATCCTAAAGTGTCGATAGAAAAAAGAAATGTAGGGGAGCAACCAAGCATTCCCCTTTTGGGGAAATACATTCCTCACACTCGGGAAATGTTTCCCAAAGTTTCACCCAAAGGGGGACATGGGGAAATGTTTCTCAAATAGTCTCCTTGTACTTAGGCTTTGAGAAATGTGCTAGTGTGACTCCCACCATGGGAAACATATCCCTATGGAATGCTATGGTCAACAACAGTTGACCATAGTCACCGTGGTTGACGATGGTTAACCACATTGGTAACCATGGTTGACCATGGCTCACTATGTTGATAACCATGGTTGGACATGGTTGACCGTGTTCCACCATGATAATCATGGCCAAACATGTACAAAAATGGTCAACCATATTTTACATTATCAATTATGGTAAAATAATGCTAACCATAGGCAATCCCGTTCAACGTGGTCAAACATGGTGTACCATACATAATATGGTCAACCATAGTCATCGTGGTTGACCATGGACAAACATGATCAACCCTTATCAATCATGGTTAACTGTCACATGTCCATCCATGGTCAACCATACTTGACAATATTTGACATGGTTGATGGGTAATGACATTCAACATAGTCAACCATGGTCATCCGTTATTAGCATGGTTGATCATGTCTACCATAATATGGTTGACCATGGTCTAATGATAGTCACCTTGCTTGACCATGAATAAATATGTTCAACCATGCTCCACTATGATCTCCATGGTAAAATATGTCCATCCATGGTAAGCCATATTCTACCAAACATGATCTACCATTGTAAACATGACGAAACATGATCTACCATAGGTAATATCTTCAAGTGTGGTCAATCATAATCTCTCATGGTAAACCATAGTTACACATCCATAACCATAGTGAGCTATAGTAAATTGTATATTAACCATAATAAACCTTCATAAACCAAAATTTAAACATATTTAACAATAATCAATGGTAGTATACTAATCTTCCCCTTATCAATCATGATATACTAATCCTCCCATACATGTCTCAACTACCCCAATCACATTAAAAGTAATTCATATAAATCTATATAAACTATTTTCAAAATACAAAATAGCATTCATCAACCTATAATAATCATTTTTAACATAGTTATGCTAATAATAACTTAATATCTACACCAATAATAATTAATATTTACACCAATAATAACAAATACATATATTCAGACCTCATCAATCATTCATTATAAGAATTAATAACCCATCAAAAATAATTTCTTTCCTTTATTAGAATTAATAAGCAATCTAAAAAATCTTCTTCCGTTAATGTTGATGCCTGTATTTGCTTATGATTCACGATTCAATGAGTATTGAGCATATTCCAATTGCCCTTGGTTCCGCCGGAATGTAATGGTGAAATGTGTACCAGTGAAATTGTATGAATAATAAAATCAAGTGATTCTCCCAACCAACGACAATGCCTTCAATGGTTTATGATTCATTCAGTATAGAGCATGTTCCAGTTGACTTTGGTTCTTCTGGAATGTTACGGTGAAATGTGTAGCATAAAATTTGCACGATTAATAAAATCAAGCGATTCTACCAATCAACGACAATGCCATTTATCTGTTTATGACTCGTTGAGTTTTGAGCATATTCCAATTGCCTTTGGTTCCTCCTGGTATAATGGTAAAATCTGTCTACCAGAAAAATCGTATGAATATTGAAATCAAGTGATTCTCCCAATTATTAAAGAATTAGAAAAGCCTGGTCTTTGATTAAAGATTATGCTAGAAAGTTATTTAAAAGAACTAAAAATAGTGATATGTGACAAAGCCATCAAAAAATAGCACCAATTTAAAATTGTATTGACGAACAAAGCCCACTCCAAAGCAAACAAGTCGCTGTCAAATATTAATGAAAAACTTCAATGGTGGCTACACGCATACATCACAATACGGCAAAACAGGCTAAACTACGAAATCGAGAAATTATTTTTCATATTTTAAAGGAACCGCCTGGGCAAAGCATCCACCGAATCGCTCTCTACAAAATTAGAAAATAATATTTTTCATCCATTTATCAACGAAGTAAGTATGCGTGATATTTTTTTTTGCAAGTTTTCATGTCGATGGAACGTAAATATCTTAATATGAAGGGCCATTTATTCATAAAACGTTTAGCCATTTATTCATTAAAAAGTTTCATGGCCACCAAATTCCAGTAAACGGTACCACAGGTCCTATGGGTAAACGCCTGCTCGCTGCCCTTATAATAAAAAGATTAAACACCTTGGCTTGCTTCTCCCGTGGGCGATATTAGGTCTTGTCCGGCATCGGTCATTGAGGGATCTGAGGAAAAGAAAGAAAACAAGAAAAGTAAACACAACGACCTCCTCCTCCGGACGTTTGCACGTCTGGTGCAGCAACGAGGGCCGTTAAAACAGTTGATCGGGACTGGCACTTATCTACATTCTCCACATTTCTATTATTTCTGTTTCATTCCCTTGGAAAAAACAAATATGTTACGTTTTTTATGTTTTTTTAATAGTTTTATCCGTATAATATATTCAAAACACTCCGAATTTCGAGCGCAGATACCAAGTAACATGGCTTTCATTGTCAATTAATTTTAATACATTATAGGTTTGGTAGCGGAATCCTAACCTGAAATGGCTTTCATCCCCCTTGTCCGAACTAGGGTCGGTTATAATAACGACACTGTCAACTGACAGGGATCATTATCGCAATATTTTAGAGACCCCAATCCCATGTGCAGATGGCCCAATTCGCGGGATGAGATGCTGCTACGGTTAGTTTGAAGGTGCATTGCATGTGGAAGTTATTATAGTATTATCTTTCTCAGAGTCTTGTTAATGTCTCCATATTCTTGTATTTACTGCCCTATAGAATCGGACATTTTTTCTTGGAAGAAATCATAAGTCTCGTTAACCTCACATTCTATATATTTGAGATATCTTGGGTTCTGCAATCAGTATCAACTTAGATATCATTTCTGACTTCGTTTTTGAGGTGAGATAACTACGCATTTATCGCTTTTCTTGGTATCTGAACGATTTGCAGTGAAATGGCGCTTCTACAACTGGTGACTGTGTTTTGTTTCTGCTGGATAGCTGGTGTGGCTTATGCATTAGATAGCAGCTGGCAATCCGCGCATGCTACTTTTTATGGTGGCAGTGATGCGTCGGGCACAATGGGTAAGTCTACCTTGCCTGAACCCCGTTGAAAGTCAATAAGAATAGTTATAACCTCAAAAACATTCCATTGAATTAGGTGGTTTCGCTGTTTCTATGAAAGGTATTTGTAATACCATATATTAGCTAAGTAATTGCATGGTGTAATTTTGACAGATGGTGCCTGCGGATACGGTAATTTGTATAGCCAAGGCTATGGTACGGACACTACAGCTCTGAGCACGGCGCTTTTCAACAATGGAGCTACATGTGGAGCCTGCTACGAAATGAAATGCGACGACCAGTCTGACTCTCAGTGGTGTCTACCCGGGACTGTGACAGTTACTGCTACTAACCTCTGCCCCCCTAATCTTGCTCTTCCCAATGACAATGGAGGATGGTGCAATCCACCTCTCCAACACTTCGACATGGGTCAACCTGCTTTTCAACAGATTGCCATTTGCAAGGGTGGCATTGTTCCCATCATGTTCCGAAGGTAGTTAAATGTTTTGCTCTTATTCTATCAACGCTATCCTCTAAGTTTCGAATTTTTTTTTACCAAGTTCACGGTAACTGGGATGGATGACTACGATTCAAAATTAATGTTAATGCGTGCAGAGTACCATGCGTGAGGACAGGAGGAATTCGATTCACAATCAATGGGCACTCCTATTTCAATTTGGTGCTCATTACCAACGTAGGAGGCGCAGGGGACGTGGAGGCTGTTTCCATCAAAGGTTCCAACACTGGTTGGGAAGCAATGTCCCGCAACTGGGGACAGAATTGGCAGAGCAACTCCTATTTGAATGGGCAGAGTCTCTCCTTCCAGGTCACCACCAGCGATGGATCAACGATCACTTCCTATAACGTCGCTAATGCAGACTGGCAATTCGGCCAGACCTTTGAAGGACTACAGATGTAAGTTATGTAAAGCAGAAGCGACGAAGCTGAGGCTGTGGAAAAATATGTAGTGGTTGCCACTCGCTTTTAAGTGTATACTCCTCTCAGATTTTCTTCCAGTTGAACTTGGGATACAGAGTTTACCGCCCGCTTCTGATTGTTGCTGCTGTTTGTAATTTTCTTTTCCTCGCTACCTATAGATCCGACTGGTGGGCCGTCCTATGTACAAGTTGCCCCTCTCGTAACATAACATCGGAACTACGGGCCTCTTCTTTACAAGATTGGGTGTCGTACACTGCAACTATATTGAAGGGCTTTATCATGCTCTTAGCATGTAACTCGGAATTAAACATCGATCTGCCCATTTATGCGCTAATTTGGGGTGGCCACATGTTGTATGAGTTGCACATTTATCCGTTAATTAAATTGATGATCACACAGATGCTTTGTCCATATAGAGTAATTGAGTTGATTGGCTTAGGTGGCTGTACTGTATAGAATTGTGTCGAGATCACTGTAGATTTAGCTTGCAACTTGTATCTTTTCTAGTCTGTTTTAAGAGGAAATGGTAAAACGATGCCACATTTTACAGTCGGCCTTCCTAACACTAAACTTCTCTGCTTTCCCAAGATTAATCTCACTGTTAATTGCAGCTAAATAGGGAAAACAAAGGTTGTGATTGCTTTCTCTTTTTTCAACAGGAAAAAACGTAACAGCTTCAGTAATAAGTGTTTGATATAGCAAATAGTAGATATCAATGCTCTACAGATCGCAGACATATCCGTCAAACTATCAATGAAAAAACTTTACAAGAAAAGGCAGGATAACCAGCAATAACTTTCGCACAAGTGGATACATCTCACCTACAGCATTAAGGATATTGGTAAGACAAAATAAATGTTTTGGGTTACCAATAAATGTTTTGGGTTAAGAAGTCACTTTTTATTTTAGTTAATTTACATTAAAATTTAATATTAATTGAATTATGTTAAATAGTAGCACAACCACATTAATAAATATGGTTGATAAATTCTTACATATCCATATCAAATAGGTATATAAATTATTAATAATATTAAGAATTAATGTAATTGAGGGAATTCCTCAAATGAGATTATGTTTATTCATTTAGGTTGTTCATAGTTATATACATGAGGGAGTCACTGTTGAATTTCATCTTCCGATAACTCTCAATTTTCTCTTATTATTTATTTACACTATTTACAGTTGTGATTAGGTGTCAACATCCCCCCCTTAATCTGAAGGGATGTTGGTGAGTCCAAGCATCATTCTGAATCTTTTAATCTTTTATCTCCCAAGCGCTTTGGTGAAGTTGTCTACAATCTCCTCATTAGTGGAACAATGGCGAAGATGGATTGTTTTGGCCTCAACATGATGTCAAATTAGATGACATTTTGTATTGATGTGCTTTGTTTGATCATGGAAATTTGGGTTCTTTGCCAACTTTATTTCCAAGTTATTGTCAATTATGATTGGAGTCGAATGTACTTGTTTTACACCTGCAAATCTTCAAGAATTTTCGTGAGCCACAATTTCTTTTGTTGCCTCATTTGCTGCCACATATTCTATCTCTGTTGTGAAATCTGCTGCAACTTATTGTTTGCATAATCTCCAGGAGACAGCTCCTAATACGAGACTCATAGCATAACCAGAAGTAGATACCCTAGTTTCTTTGTGTCCATTGAAGTATGAATCAGAGTATCCAATCAAGCTGAAGTCGCCCACCTGTGTATACTTGAGTCCAAAGTCTTGAGTTCCCTTCAAGTACTTTAGAAGTCTTTTTGTACCAGACGAATGTCCCTCATAAGACTTTTGCATAAACCTAGAGAGGATTCCAACAACGAACGAAATGTCTCATCTGGTAGTAGTCAGGTAGTTGAGAATTCCTACAAGTTGTCTATACTTTGTTGCGTCCTCAGATTCTTTTTCGCCAATGGATGTGAGCTTTAAGTTTTGTTCCATTGGAGTAGTCAGAGTATTGCATTTGGCGATGCCAAACCTATTCAATAGATCTCCAATGTACTTCTTTTGAGAAAGGAATATGGAATTCAGATATTGAGTTAATTTAATACGAAGATAGTAATGAACATAGCCCAAATCGGTCATTTCAAAACCTTTCCTCAATTCCTTCTTTATGGATGCAATGTAGTTCTAATTGTTCCCTGTCATCAAAAGATCAACTACATATACCACAAGATATACAACTATTTTGCCAACTTTCTGACAAACAAAGTTGCATCATCAAGATCATAATGTTTAGAATTGAGTTTCAGAAGATGCGCAATAAGTTTTTAATACCAGGCTCGCGGTGCTTGTTTGAGGCCATACAAGGATTTCACACGTTTGCATACTTTATGTTCATGTCCTTTCACAACAAATCCTTTAGGTTGGGACACAAAAACATTCTCTTTTAGACTTCCATTCAAGAAATCAGTTTTTGCATCCATTTGATGGACTTTCCAACTGTTCTGAGCTGCTAAGGCAAAGAGTGTCTCGATGGTAGCCCATTTTTTTGTGGCGGAAAAAGTCTCCTCATAATCGACCACTTCCTTCTGTGCAAAACCTTTTGCCACAAGCCTAGTTGTGTGCTTGTCAAGTGAGCCATCAGCTTTGTACTTGTTCTTGTAGACCCACTTGCAACCAATTGGTTTGGTTCCCAATGGAGGATGAACGAGCTTCTAAATGCCATTCTTTAACAAGGCATCATACTGCTTTTGTATTGCTTATTTCCATTCATCATGAGAAGCGACTTCTTTAAAGGAAGCTGGTTCAAAATCTATAGACAAATTCAATTCACAATCAAAAGAAAAATCCATATGAACAGGTGAATCAAAGTCATCTACATCACCTCCATTTTGTCGTGTTGAATTTCTAGTTCCTGTCTTTCCAACCTCATAAGGATGAACACTTTCAAGTGTCTTAGTGAGCCAGTTTGGGGGACCTTTCCAAGATAGTCCACGCTGCTCAGTTGATTAAGTTGGGACTAAATGAAGATTGAGTCTCCCAATTCTATCAATCACATCACTCAAAATATCATCCATTGTTGGAGTTTCATGTGGGGGAGAGAGTGCTTCAGAAGAAGATTCCATAGGTTGATCTAGTATAGGAATCCACCCTTCAAGATGTGGAATATGATTATCAAATTCTTGAAATGATTTTTCATTTGTGAATCTATCCAAGCGATCAAGTTGCTGCTCAACAACATTGTCAGCTTTGGATGATTCAAGAAAGATTACATCTCTAGATACAATAAACTTTTTATTGACTTCACCATAGAGACGATATGCTTTGAAGGTGTTTGAATACCCTAGGAAGATACACTTACGACTTGTTGCACCAAGTTTTTTTCTATGTACCTTTGGTACCAAGACATAACATGTAGAACCAAAGACCCTAAGATGCTTTATCGAAAGAATGTGCCCATACCATATTTCATAAGGAGTCTTGTTTCTAATAGAATTAGATAGACAACTATTCTTTACATATACAACACATAGAACTGCATCACCCAAAACATCAATTTTACATTCTTGAAAAACATCATGGAGTGCACCATATTTAAGATTTCCATATTCATTATTTTAGCTACTCCATTCTATTGGGGATTATAATTCACAATTGTTTGATGTTTGATCCCATGTTGGCAAGGATAGTTTTTAAATTCATTTGAAGTGTATTCTTTTCCATTATCAGTGCGAATAGAGCCAATATGAAATTGTGCGTCATTTTGAATTCATGTATGAAAGTTATTAAATGTTTGGAGAGCATCAAATTTGTTCTTCAATAAATAAACCCAACACATTCTGGTTTAGTCATCAAAACTATCATCATATATTTATTTCCATTTGCAGAAGGAACAAGCATTGGACCACATAAATCTGAATGAATGAGTTCAGATTTTCTATGTGCTCTGGAATGTGAATCATGAAAAGACTATTTTCTATGATTTCCTAGAATGCAAGCATCACATTGCTTAAGTTTCCTAAGAATTGTAGGCAAACAAGTAACACATTTTTCTTCAAAAAGCAGAGGTTGTCATAGTTCAAGTGTCCAAATTTAGCATGCCATAATAAACATGATGGAAATGTACCTTCTTCATAATGAGAATTGTATGAGAATTTTTTTGCACGAGTAGAGGTACCTTACTGCTTGAGAAGCCTTTCTTCTTCTATCCCTATCATGATAAGTGAGTGATCTGATGCTTTTCTCACCTCAACCTTGGCATCAAACATATGAATGGAGTGTCCTTGCGGGTGGATGGGGACGAAGGAAAGCAAGTTTCTCCTTAGTTGTGGGAGATATAAAATATGACACAGAAGAAAGTCTGGAAGACCAGGCAATTTAAGGTTAATTGGGCTAAGCCCTAATGGCTTGAGTTTTGATTTGTCTGCAAAGTATACTGTTCCATCAATATTGTCAGTAAATTCTTCAAAAAAATATCTTCTAAAGGTCATGTGGCAAGCTGATCCTAAATCAAGCAACCAATCATTTTTCCAAGAAGCAAGTGAAGCATTAAATATGTCTTCATTTACTCCAATATTACAATGTGCCACAACATAGTGAACGGATTCAGGTGCTTTACCTTTCTCTTTGTCATTAGTTTTACCTTTGGGTTGCTTTCTTTCTTGCTCAATTCTATACCAAGGCAAATTGCATGTGGATGCATCATGTGATCCATCTCTTTTGCAATGTATGCAATGCAAATCTGACGTTTCTCCTTGAGAGTGTCTACCCCACCTGCCTCTGAAATTTCTTCTTCCTCTTCCTCTTCGACCACCACTTTCTCTCGAAGAATATTGAGCAAGATTCTTCTCTCTATGTGCAAGACACATAGTCTCTTTAGAATACTTAGGAGCTATCTTCTTTCCAAAATCTTTCTCTCTTTTAACAAATTTTTTCACAAGGGAGTCAAAGGTAATTTCTTTGAGGTTTTCATTTGCTTACAATGACTCAAGATAATTTGGGTAAGTGGGATAAAGTGCCTTGGAAAAAGCTATCAGAGGAATGTCCAGTTCAACGTTAGTGAATTTGATATCATGAATAATATATTTTACTTCTGATGCAAGAGCAAGAGGATCATCATTTTGTAGTTCAAGGCTGAACAATTTAATCATGAGTTCAACAACTTCAAGTACAGATTGTGAGCCATAGAGTTCCCTCAGTTTTTGTAAGGCTTCGAAAGCATTTGAAAATGGAAAAATATGGAAACTCACCTCTTCATTTACTGATGCTGCAACCAAGGCATAAGCCTTGCTGTTCTTATTTTCCCAAATGGTGAATTCCTTGTCTGAGGCAGGCTATTTTGGTTCTTTGTCTCTATCTCCAACACACACTCCTTTCCACAACTCATTAAAAATGAGAGTGTTCTTGATTTTCTGTGACCATTCTGGATAGTTCTCCTTACCGGTGAGAACCACTCCCACAATAGATATCAATGAATACATTTAAAAAAAAAATTGTGCACTCTAAAAAAATGTACTTATGCTACCAATATATAAAATATTTTCACTTCTGGTGTTAAGGGAAAAAACTACACTGTAATAGCAATACTCTGAAAAAAAATGCAATTCTAGTCAAGAATGCAGTTCTGGTAAAAAATGCACTATGGAGGGAGCAGTGCTCTAGAGGGAGTAGCCTACTGGAGGAAGCAATGACAACATGGGAGGAAGAGCAGCAAAAGCTACTTCTATCACATTTTGTATCGATATTTGATTAGGTTTTAATAACATCTGCGGAATATAATGGCGAGCATGCGAGTGATTACTGCTAATACAATTGCATTGATTGAGGAAAAGATGGATATGACACTAGATGAAGCAACAAAGATGTCCAAAAAAACCAGTCAAAAGAGAAGGAAGCAACAAACTTCGAATAAGAGCAAGTGTGTAATTGCAAACAAGTAGCAATGGTGGTGGGTATTACATAGAGCAACGACAACACATTTATATGGATGTGCATCCTAATGAGGATAAAAATGCAGAACATGAATAAAAAGTTGCAGATGAGGAGAAGGAAGACCAGAACAATGTTACTTCTATAGAGGATTCCAGTCCACGACAAAATCTTTATCTGTGGTCTTTCAAAGAGTAAGACTATAGCTACAAGAATGCTTCTATGTGTCAGATAGTGCACCAAGAGCTGAGAGATGAAAGGGGAGGTACACCAAGCATTACACGAAATGTTACACCAATTATCACAGAGAGGCCAGAGAACTGAAGAATATGGCAGACTACAAAACAAATTTGTGAAAAATGGTAGAAGGGAGTTACAATGGCAAACTGCAATGCCAGAAATGGACTTGGCTCTCATACCATGTCAAGCTAGCATGTAACTCCTCAAATGAGATTATGTTTATTCATTTAGGTTGTTCATAGTTATATACATGAGGGAGTGACTGTTGAGTTTCTCCTCCCGATGACTCTCCATTTTCTCTTATTATATATTTACACTCTTTACAATTGTTCACCCAATCCCTATGATTATGTGTCAATAGTAATTAATGTTATTATCAATATAATAATAATAATAATAATAATAATAATAATAAAGTAATTATGAAACAAACATTTAATAAAAATCAAATAACAATTTAAATGTGGTTGATACGAAATTCAACTTTAAACACTCGTTCAGAATATAGTTATTAAACACTAGCTTCTTCCAAAAGACATCAAGGCCCATGAAAAAGATCCACCAATTCAAGTCAACAAGAAAATGATCACAACCATTCATGCTTTCTAACCAATCCCTTCTCCCACGCTCTTGCAATCTTGCATAATATTGAAAATAAAAAGGTGGTGAAATCTGCAAACCATCTATTGATCTCACTCATGATATAGTTGTAAATGCCAGACCTTGCCTCTCTCCATCTCCAATATCTACACTCACTCATTGCAATGGAATAATATTAAATGCAAGGGATAAATATTATAAACAAAAGGTATAAAAACCCTAAGATAAATATTGCAAACCCTAAAATAAACATGGTTGAACATGATTTACCATCACTAATTTTCATATTTTGACGATGTTTGTCACAATGTGACATTGGACCATGGTTGACCATGGTTTATTTTCATATTGAGACAACCTTTGGCACATTATGACATTTGACCATCATTTCCCATGGATGACAATGATTGTAAACCCAAGGGACTTATATTAAACCCTACAATTAATACTATAAATCCTATGAATAATATTATACCCTAAGAATATGAACAAAATAAACCTAAGGGATTGGTATTATAAATCGAATGGAATAATAAACATAAGGGATTAATTCAAAAACCAAAAAATATTATAAACTCAAGGGAATAATATTAAACCCAAGGGATTAATATTGTAAATCCAAGGCATATAGACCCTAAAACGATTGATATTATAAATGCAAGGGAATAATAAACACAAGAGATTAATACTTAAAACCCAAGGGATTAAAAACCCAACATATTGATAATATAAACCCATTGAAATAATATTAAGCCCAGGATTAATATTATAAATGCAAGGTGTATAAACCCTAAGATAAATATTATAAACCCAAGGGAATAATAAAACCAAGTGATTATAAACCCAAGGATATAAACCCTATGATAAATATTATAAACCCCAAGACAAATATTTGTCACAATGCGATGTTGGAATATGGTTGACCATGATTAATTTTCGTATTGAGACAATGTTTGTCACAATGTGATGTGGGACAATGGCTCGCCATCATTGACCATGGTTGATCTCCATATTGGGACAATCTTTGTCACAATGCAATGTTGGACTATGGTTGACCATGGATGACTATGGTTGTGACAATGTACGTTGGACCAAAAGATAATCTTTGTCACAATGAGACCTTGGTTGACCATGATTGAACCCAATGGTATTATAAGCCCATGGGAAAAATATTAAATCTAAGGGATTAATATTATAAATGGAAGGTATATAAACCCTAATGGGATTAATGTTATAAACCCAAGGGAATAATAAACCCAGGGGATTAACAAACCAACGGGTTGATAATATAAACACTTGGGAATAACATTAAACCCAAGAGATTAATATTATAAACTCAAGGAATATAAACCATAAGATAAATATTATAAACTCAAGTGAATAATAAATCCAAAGGATTATAAACACAAGGGAATAATTAAGGAATTTAGACTTATGTGATCCATAATCTTGTTTAGAGAATAGTTTTAGCAAAATCACATAAAAAATCATTAGTCGATGCGTTTCGAACCAACCAATGTGGTTGATCATCACGACAAGTTGAAGATCCAATCTAAGTGATGCAATAAATAGGGGCAACAGATCATTCCAACAGCTAAATTGACAGGGTAACGGTTAACCGGACCTCTAACAGCTAGGTTTGACTAGGCCCCAGGGGGAGGAACCTAAATTTATTTAATTATTATATATATCCATTTATTCATTATTCTAGAAATATGATTATTACTAATATTAATATATTTATTTTCATTATCCTTAGATAATATTAATAAAATTCATTATTTATTTAAATATTTAGAATGGTAAATATCATATATTATTTCTAAATCAAGGACCTAATTTAATTACTATTTTATTAATATATTTATTTATTTTAATATATATTTACCATAAAAATCATTAATAATAATATCAATATTTACCCTTATATTGGGATGAGGAAATAAAATGGTAAATATTTCTATTCTCTCCCATTAACTCATATATTATATATATTATATATAATATAAATATAAATAGATATATAATATTAAATATCTCCGTAGTAAATATTATTATTACAATACCATTACCCAATAATAAATATTATCTATAAGAAAATCTAATGGTTAATATACCTATTATTTTTAATTTTAGAACCTAATTCAATTATTATTTTATTAACATATTTATTAACATATATTCCTTGATAACCTATGCAAACACATTTTTTAATCATATTTACCTAATATATTATTAATATATACCATTCTATTAGGATGGGTATTACTTATTACAATAAGATGGTAAAATCTCAAACTTTTTTATTTTATTAATCTATTTATTTATTCTTTAACATGTACTTACCTTAACAACTTTTTTTATCATTCTTAATATTATTACTAATTTCACTGTTTACCATTATATTAGGATGAGAATAATATATATAATTAAAATGGTAAATATTTCTCTTATCTACCCATTTAACTAAATTATTGTTTATAATATTATAAATAATATAAATATAAATATAATATTATTTATTTCCACTATTAATGTGAATATTATTATTACAATATTAATATATTTATCTACTGTTACCCTTATGTTAGCACAAAAAAGCTTACGCTATACCCCAACATAAGGAGAATTCCACTATCTAGGAAAGGGGGCAAAAGAGACACATAAAAATAGATACCCACCGGAAAAGGGAGGATAAAGGAACCATGAAACCAAAGAGAAGAAGGAATGAGGCGGCTAGGAAGACAGGGCTGGGATCCAACAACTGCTAATCTTCTAGCCGTCATCCCTATTAAGATTTTCAGGCCCTTTTTCAATCTCCAGGGCCTCTCTAAAATTCTGATGGTGAAACTGCGCAACCTTTGCAATGACGCGAGCCTTTTCAATAAAGACATGATGTTTAGTCTTCTCAGCATGCTCTGCAAGGGCCGAGGACTTGGCCCTTCCATGCCTTAAGTCCTTCAAATGCTCGATAATCCTTTGATTGATAGAGCGACCTGTCTCACCAGTATATGGTGTCCCACAGGAACAAGGAATGACATAGACGCCCTTCATGTCTTTAGGATCGATAGGATCTTTCACAAACCTAAGGGAGCCAAGGATGGTATTAAGAGGTCTAAAGGTTGCAGGAAAATTATGCTTCTTTAGAATCCTGGAAATCTTGTCAGTGGTTCCTTGAATGTAAGGTATGTGAACCCCTATGACACGATCTTTAGGATCTTTATGGATTGAAGGCTCTTTATGGGCCTTAAGGAAGGCTTTCTGTCCTAGGTGTCTACTATAACCATTTTTCACAAAGACATCTAGGAGATGAGCTTTCTCCTTTTCCAAGCTCTTCTCATCAGATATTCTTACAACATGGGTAGCAAGCGTGCTAAGAACCCCTAACTTCTGAGCGGGGAACTAATGGGAGGAAGCATGCAGATATTGATCAGTATGTGTTTTCTTTCGAAAAACCTGGTGAGAGAAGGAACCATCCTCATTCTTCGAGATGAAAACATCCAGGAACAGAAGACATCGATCGACTTCCTTTTCCATCGTGAATTTAATGGCAGCGAACTAGTTATTGAGATGACTGAAGAACAGATCTAACTCATTAGGACAATGAGACCAAACAACACCTGTGTCATCAACGAATCTTTTCCATAGCTTCAGTAAGAGACGAGAGGAGGCCAAAGATTTGGACTCAAAATCCTCCATAAAGAGATTCGCAACAACAGGGGACAAGGGGGAGCCCATGGCAACTCCGTAATTTTGCTCATAGAACTCTCCTCCAAAGCTGAAAAAGGTGGAAGTAAGGCACAACTCAACCAGCCGAGTAGTATCAGGGTCAGTAAGCTTGTTATTAACCTCCATGGCCTCATTGATGGGAATACAAGTGTATAGGGAGACCACGTCGAAACTTACCAGAATATCCTCCGGTTCAAGCTTAATCCTCTTAAGGTCACCAATAAATGAAGCAGAGTCTTTGACGAAAGACTTTGTGTGACCATCCAAGGGTCTCAGCTTCACTGCAAGGAATTTGGCAAGGAGGTAATTAGGTCCTTGATTTAGAAATAATATATGATATTTACCATTCTAAATATTTAAATAAATAATGAATTTTATTAATATTATCTAAGGATAATGAAAATAAATATATTAATATTAGTAATAATCATATTTATATAATAATGAATAAATGGATATATATAATAATTAAATAAATTTAGGTCCCTCCCCCTGGGGCCTGGTCAAACCTAGCTGTTAGAGGTCCGCTTAACCGTTACCCTGTCAATTTAGCTGTTGGAATGACCTACTGCCCCTATTTATTACATCGCTCAGATTGCATCTTCAACTTGTCCTGACGATGAACCACACTGGTTGGTTCGAAATGCGTCGACAAATGATTTTTTATGTGATTTTGCCAAAACTATTCTCTAAACAAGGGAATAATATTAAACCCAATGGGTAAATATCATAAACCCAAGGAATATAAACCCTAAGATAAATATTATAGACCCTAAGATAAATATTTCTCACAATGCGACGTTGGAATATGGTTGATCGTGATTGATTTTCATATTGAGACAACATTTGTCGCAATGCAATGTTGGACAACGCCTTAACATCGTTGACTGTGGTTGATCTCCATATTGAGACAATTAGGGTGACTGTGATGTTGGATCATGGTTGACCATGGATGACCATGGTTATGCCAATGTGACATTGTCCGAAGAGATAGTCTTTGTCAAAATGTGACCATGGTTGACCATGGTTATTAAACATGGTTGACCATGGGTGACCATGATTGACCATGGTTGAGACAACCTTTGTCACAATGTGACATTGTAACATGGTTGACCATGGTTGATTTTCATACTAAAACAATGCTTGTCATAATGCGACATTGGTTGATTTTCATATTGAGAAAATATTTATCACAATGTGATGTTATACCATGCTTGATCATGATTATAAACACAATAGATTTATATTAATCCCAAAGATTGGTATTATAAACCCTATGAATAATATTATACCCTAGGAATATCAAATCTTAGATTAATAATTCCTATAAATTATTATTTAATTTTTCTTCTAAGAAAAAAATCAAAATATAGTGCAAAATCTCAAAAACAAATGAGTAATAGATAATGAACTTTCCAAAAATAAATTCATATAAAATAAAAATTAAACAGTGTAGCATTTGTAAATTGTTAAATTCATTTACTATAGTTTCATTTGAATATATTAATTAAAAAAAAAAATAACATGTGAAACATTATTTCATGGAATAAATCGATATTTACAATTCTCTAATATATGATATATTTCAAAAATTGATTATATATATATATTTATATATCATTTATTTTTACTATAAAATTTCAATTATTCATTTATTTTTAAATAAAAAAGCATCTTGAAACATCAACCATAATTTTTAATTTTCATAATGTATTAATCATGGAGGAAGCTATCATGGAACTTATTAATATAAACAATCTATTTCATAAGTAAAATAATTCAATTCCATATTAAGTAATATATTTCAATGTCAACTAATATGTACAATGAAAAGAAATAAATGTTCACAATTAAAATATTTTTAGGCATTTCATATAATTTTATTATTTTATATTTGGGCTATATTTTTCTACCAATTTTATCTTTCTGATGAAAACATTTACCTTCAAATTTTTTATTTTATAATAATTTAACAGCTTGTAGCCCACAATCTTCTAGCCTAATATGATCTTTCCTCATATGATAGAATGGATGGAATTTATTTGCGCTGTAGTGAAGAATATAAAAAATACTATGTTATATATTTCTTATATATAAATGAACGTTATAAATAATAATGAGGAACTTATCATGGAGGAAGTTACTAGAATTGGAATAATCTCAACATGGAGGAACCTATTAGAATTGGAATAATCTGAAATCCCTAGGAAATTGGTGGGTGGGAAGCCACATGGCACGAATCTAATTTTCTAAATTTATTAAAACTAATGGGCCATTTGTATGAATAAAATTTTCTTATATATAAATCAAAGTTATAAATAATAATGAGGAACTTATTATAATTGGAATAACCTTAATTCCCCAGGAAATTAGTATGTGGAAAGCCACGTGGCACAAATATAATTTTTTAAATTTATTAAAAGTAATGGACCATTTTCCTAAATAAATTAATGTTATAAATAATAATTAGGAACTTATTAGAATTGCAATAATGTCAATGTGGAGGAACTTACTAGAAATCCAATAAACTCAAACCCCTGAAAATTGGTGAGTGGGGAGGCACATGGCATGAATATAATTTTTAAAATTTATTAAAAGTAATGGCCCATTTTCCAAAATAAAATTTTATTATATATAAACTAATGTTATAAATAATAATGAGAAACTTGTTAGAATTGGAATAATCTCAAATCCCTAGGGAATTGGTGGTGGGGAGCGTCTTGGCACAAATCTATTTTTTTTAATTTATTTAAAGTCAATGCTACCTAACAAATTTTGTAATACACTAAAGCCATCAATGAGCATTAAGAAGAAGCATATGCTCATCATATTCCCCTGAGAATCAGTCTAGGCATCGATTAAGAAAAAAGAAAAGTAAAAAAATCTCCTTGCATCTAAAGTCCATATACACGAATAAAATTTAAGACCAAAATAGTTTGAGACAAAAATATTTTAAAACAAAAATTTAAATTTAAGACAAAAACAGGTTGAGACAAAATATTTTAAGACAAAATCTTATTTATAAGATAAAAATGGTCTGAGACAAAAATATTTTAAGAGAAAATTACTTTAGACAAAACTTTATGTTGAAGACAAAAATATTTGAAGACAATTTTATGTTTAAGATAATGACCACTTAAGATGAAATCCATATAATACAATTAATGATTAACATGAAAACATATCAATTCAAGACAATATTATCTAACAACTGCAAAACTGACTTTGACGCTACGCCATAGGTTCGCCTACTTAAGGCCACTGTTGTCTCCTACCTATACCGAGGTTGATATTTCACTTACAATTCATGATATCTTATATAAAGAAAACAAATTTTCCATCTCTTCATTTTGAGGGGGTAGACGACTCTGAAGATCATGACATTTTTTCCTCAAAAGATTTTCGAGACATCAATTTGTCTTCTATCCCTTTGATCTCTACTAATACAACTAGAGTTAACTTTTATGTCGTTAGTTCGACACTACTATACGATTTTAAGACAATTTTTTCAGAATAAATAAATATTTTGTCTTAAATTTAACTTTGTCTTAAAATTTTCAATACGAGGCACTTTTAAAACAGGTAAAGGTAAAGGATTATGGGTCCATCTTTATGTTTTGATGGGTTCTACAGGAAGTGGAGTGATGGAGGCCGAAAACAATTGATGGGATTTAGGGCGATGGAGGCCGATAATAGAGGTGTGCATTGTGAGAGGAAAAATGGAGGCACTTTTGCTGAACATGGATAAACAATAACATAGTTAGAGTACTTTTTGGGGTCTCCATTGATTGTGTTTTAATATGTGTTTTTAAACCGTTTCATTTATTTTGAATGCTACTTCGATTCGCTGGTTGTTGTTATCAACATATTGTTGTGGTGTAACTCTTGATTGTCATCAACAACTTTGATTAGATTCACCTAAAGGATTGTTAAAAAATGTAGCAAAAAAATTCTCAATCTAATTTTTCCTTAATTGAACTAAAATTTTGAATTTCCACGTCATCAGACAACTTCGATACAATTAACTTGTGTGACATGGATTGTGTCACTCAGTTTACATAGTAAATTCGAGTTGGAGGAGTTAGATTCTAGTTAAGCATGTTTGATTGCTAATTTGTAGCAATCAAATTCATTTATCTCAAGTTGTTTCCACTTAAGCTAGTTATAATTGTTGGAGGAACTAGTGGAAGGTCATTTGTGTAGTGGGACTTTAGTCAAAATTTTATCTAGTTAACTGATCGATCAACCCAGAATATCTAGTGCATGCAAATAATTCGAGTTCCCTATTTGTGGTGGGGATTCCAAGGTAGTGTAACATTAGTTCTAGATTAGTCTTGAGTGTACATCTGTTGCATGCAATCAAATGATCAACCTTGGGAATTATGCAATCCGTTTTGGAAAAATTTCTCAAGGAATTACACAAGGAAATAAGGGCTCAAGTAGAGGTGGAAATTGACTAATTCCAGGTTAGAGCTTCTCAGTGAGCAAAGAGATAGGTTATTCAGTTGTAAATTTTGCTCAGTTGAGCAAAGAAATTGTATTACATATCTATTCATCATATTAATGCAAACACATTGAGGTTTTTAGCAAATTGTTGTTAGGAAAAATTCTAAGAGGGTGGTGAATCAATATTTTACACACTTTCAGTTTCAAGCTCTTATTTTGATTATTATACGTGACTGTTGTAAATGCAACTAGAGTATGCACATAATTGTTACTACATGAACCCAACTCTATCTAGATAATTTGATCATCTATACAGCATTAAACGATGCATTATTATTCTATTATTCATGAATTAAATAGTAAGTGTGAGAAATTAATAAGAAGATAGAACATAAACAAACCCAACAATGTGGACACTAGGATTTTTAGGTGGAAACCCAATGTGAGAGAAAACCATTGCTGTTGTTGTCTATGTCTTCTTCTTATACTAAAAATATTTTTTTACAATCTTGTACGAGCGTACTTTAACAAGTAACTAAGCTCCTACCTACAGAAGGCTAAAACCTTCTCTCATTTTCCAACTCCTACTGGAAGGGAGCTACAACCCCCTTTGTGAATACTACTACCCTCACCTTTCTATGGATCACTTTTCAGAATGTTCAAACTGGATCAACACTCAATCAATTCTAAAATCAGCTACTGAATTAATCGATCTTCAAACCTTCTAATGTAACTAATACAACTTGATTAGTTCAAAATAAATTATACGAATGCAAACCCACTCACCAATATACCCAGTCAAACATCATTACCCATCATAGAGACCAACTTCTACCACTACAAATCATGATCAAATATGCGTGAGATTGTATAAGCTGCTATTATTTATCATACATGCGTATGTACACATTTATCTTAAAGAATACCCATGTACATATCTCAAAACATTGATAACCAAATCTGATTCATTGTGCTACTGAATAAATGACCCCAAAAGATACTAAATCCAACATAAATCATTGAACCAAATACAGATTACCAGACAAAAATATCATCACATAGGCAAATTTTAATTCATAATCAATTTAGCCCAAATAGTACTATCAAACACAGATTATTACGAGAAAGACTTCATCAACAGACAACAACAAACATAATAGAATATATCAACCATTATCATTTGCTCATCTTGTAAAACCCTAGTAGACGTATCTAAACCTTATAAAGAACTCATGTGTATGTATGTGCCTTTCATATTAGGCACCTGTGTATATATTTGACCATACTACAAAAAATATATGCGACTATGCTGACGAAGATCTGGATATGTACATGAACTATCAGAGGAAAACCCACCTAAGGATATGAAATCACTAATTCTTTCTTTCGCTACAATGATAGAATATACTGCACCCCCCTTACTATCTCATATTAATGTTAGAGTATCGTTAACACCAAAAATTTATAACAATTAGATATTTTAATATGTAGATCAAGCAAATACATATGATACCATACTTCATATTTTACATATATGTTTCTTTTCCCTCCTACTTGGTGATCACCTATTTCATATTAAATTTCTCACAGAAATAAGAAAATTTTCACACATCTAGCACTTGGATCTCCATCTCCTTATATAGCTTAGTCCTTAGCAAATACCTTAGGCCAATGACTTAGTAAAGTTGATGGTATTCTTTGATGGGATTAAATATCCATTATCGTGGTCATTACTATGGGTCAATAACATGGAAAACACCCCTAGTATTAACAATACCATGGTGCGGAAACTATACACGACTTTTCTTTACCATACCAGCGTATGTACGAGACTTTTCTTCATAGGACCTCAATATAATTTCCTAAACTTCACCTATATCATATTTTTGTGTCTGAACTGATATTCCTTTGTCCATTCTCTTTGTCATATTTGTACCAGCCTGTATAATCATCCTACTACCATCATGTTGACTTTTTTTTTTAAATAGGTTGCCATCAAGGACAACACATTAGTCATAATGTCAAGAATCTCCCCCTTTGGACTTGATGGCAACCACTTCAGTGTTTGGTTACCACCACCTGTAAATACATCTAAACACATTTTTGGTCATACCAAGCTTCCCTCCAAGCATTATTTTCTAAACACCAAGTTGTGCTTCGCCTTTGACATCAAGGGAAAAGGGCTGAGCAATGTTGAATGAAGAATTCTTTCAGGATGCATGTAGATCTAATCTGCTGAAAGGTTTTCTGGGAATTACATCACTTTATAACTCAACTAAATATAATTGTTCCTATCACTAAGAACTCACGCTTACATCAATAACGCAACACAATGGTGTTACATATTTGATTCAACATTACATCAAATGCCCAAAATAATGGGATGAGTTAACCTTAATAGTCTAAGCATGACTAAGTATTACAATGATTACATCATGGGTATTTACTTGACATTGACATCAAGAGATGGATATGAAATTTATGACCGAAAATCAAAGACCTCAACAATCAGGTAACAAGACCATGAGATTCTTCAACAACCATCATATATCTTTATAGGATCATGTATTATCATAATGTATCACCAACATATAGGAGAACCAAGGAAATCATCATAGAAATAAGTGTTATGCAACTTAAAGCAACATAACATAATAAAATTCTTCAAAAACATATAGTCATCACCAAAAGCATCAACAATCACGGGTATCATTATGTAACAAGGAATACTCCAAGAAGTCATAATGTCAATAATGCACTTATAGAAATATAGAAAATGATCCCCATAAAGATGCACCAACTTATCCACTGTCAAGTTTGATCACATTCAACTAAGAAATTAGTAAAGCCAAAAACAACAACAACAACTCATAACCATCATAAGCCAATATCGCTTCTGAGTAGCATCAAAGTATCAACAAACTATAGCCAACCAATACCAAAAATGGAAGGCCACAAAACAACTAACTGAAATATACCAGAATCTCTCCCTCAGATTGTCGCTTTGTTTTTAGAACCAAACTTGCATATATACATGACTGTCCTTCATAAGATCTGTGTACATGAAGTAGACTGTAATAATTTACAGTCACAACTCCCCCTGAGAATGAAAGATCAGTAATAATATTTAATAGAATGAGGAGGTAGAGACCACCCCTATTTTCTATCTAAGATATTCAAAGGAATGACGTGGAAGTGACTTTGTAAATATATCTGCAAATTGTTCTTTTGAAGGAACATACTCCAGTTTGGTGTTTTGTTCAAGCACCTGTTCTCTCATAAAGTGACATTTTATGGGAATATGCTTGCTTTTTTAGTGCATGACATGATTTTTCGAAATACTTATGGCACTAGTATTACGACATAGAATAGGTATAGGCTGAGGACAAGTGACTTGAATGTCTTGCAATGTTTTCATCATCCATAAAAGTTGAGTGTACAACAAGCTGCAACATCAACATATTTTACCTCAACAATAGATAGGTCAATGGAGCTTTTTTTTTGCTGAACCATGATACCAAGCGAGATCCCAAATAAAATGCTCCTCCACTATTACTCTTTGGAACATTAATGTTACCTTCTTAATCTATGCTTGTGTAAGCATGTAAGAAATAATTAATGCAAGGGATTTGGTAAAAGTATCTTTGACATAATAAATGCAGGGATTTAAAATATAAAATTCAAAAGTTTGAAGATATTTTAAAATCTCAGTGTCATCCATCATTCAATAAGAGAAACAACTATTAGCGTTGAGATGAACGTTATGTACAGAGGTCCAAGTGTTAGAAAAGGATGGTATGCAGAAGAAAGAAGCATTTATTTCCCAGTCTATAGACTCATTAACGTGATTGGGATGTATATGCCCATCGTTAGATTTAAACAAGTACATTTTCTAGCAATAAACATATACAATCGGACCGCATTAATGGGATTATGGTCTTATGAGGAATGCTGGGAAAAAAATAAGACATGATTTTTTGCCGAGTTTCTTGATTCCTTTGGACTGTTCGACATTGAATTGTAACCATTGCATACTTCGATGAAGGAAAGAACTATGGGAAAATGGGATGAGGGTCTAAACATCATAGACAATATGGAATACTACAAGATGAAAATATTTAAAGTGACAAATATTTTACGACATGATGATATTTTTTGGTGAACTGTGTCATGGATTGTCGTCTCACAATGTGAAATGCAATGTTTTGGAAGCAGTGGTTACGTGTGGTGTGGAAAAGAGTGAAAGAAAGTTACATGTATGGTGAATGGTTTCTTAGGGCCAAGATGATAAAATAAAATTATTAATGGAGTTGAAAAAATTTCTTCTAAATGGGTGTGTGACTTTAAGACCTAATAAGACATGTGTACTCTTGTAAATCACTACAACAAGTGGTTATGTGTGGTGTGGAAATGAGCATGGAGGAAAGCTACATCTATGGTGAATGGTTGCTTAAGGCCAAGATGACCAAAAGAAATTACTAATGGAGTTGAAAAGTTTTCTTGTAAATGTGCATATGATTTAAAGACCTAGTAAGGCATGTGTACCTTTGGTAAGTCACTGGTAAAGTCTGGATGTAGACCTAGGTGATGTAGGGGAGCATGATGAAACATGCTTTTCTAGGAAAACATGTGATGTTCTGAAATTCCTTGACATTGATGGGGGTTAGGCCTAGAGGGAATCTGGTATTGGTGACTCATGGTATGACATGCAGTTAAAGCTCTTAAAGGGCTTGAGAATTATCCATCGTAATGAGCCAAAGTTGAAGCATGAAATTTCAAGTTATTGGCCTAACTCTGTTTTAGGCAATGAAAATAGTAGATCTATAGTTGACTAGTTTTTCAAGTTGAAGTTTTCAAAGGTAAATCATGGTGTACGTGACTATTGTATTGTTGCTTGATTATTATATTTATTTCTATCATAATGTTATGAACACTAACATAATCTAGATTTTATAGTATTTAAACTTAAAAGATGCGTAAAGAGTAATGATTCATTGATTTATGAGTGAAGTATTTTGCAATGTAAATTTTAATTTAACGTATAAATAATTTTGATAGTTTTTTTAATATTTTTCTTTTTCTTTAAAATGATTTAGTTAAATTTAAATAGTCAAATATTTTTTAACTATTTCAAATTTAGTTATTTAAAATTACAAATATTTAGCTTTTAAATAACATTAAAATTAAAATTAAAATGGTATTTATAAACAAAATTTAATTAAAATACAAAGCAAAATTATTATGCCACTTATGTTTGTGATTATTGTTATAATATTAATGATTAGAATTTTAAAAATAAATAATATTTATTAATAATTTAATTATAAAGCACCATAGAAGTATGTGAATAGATAACGAATATATAAACTCTAACAAAATTTTAAAATTCTTTTACTCTAATTAATTGCCTATATTATCTGTCAAATTATTCATCCAAAAATACTAATAGTATTATTAAAATATAAAAAAAGAATTCCTTCTTGTTTTACACGACTTTTGTTTACCATGCCAGCGTATGTACGAGACTTTTCTTCACAGGACCTGAATATAATTTCCTAAACTTCACCTATATCATCTTTTTGTCTTTGAACTGACATTTCTTTGTCCATTCTCTCTGTCACATTTGTACAAGCCTGTATAATCATCCTGCTACCATCATGTTGACTTCTTTTTTAAGTAGGTTGCCATCAAGGACAACACATTAGTCATAATGTCAACAATCTCCCCCTTTTGACTTGATGGCAACTACTTTAGTGTTTGGTTACCACCACCTGTAAATACATGTAAAGACATTTTTGGTCATACCAAGCTTCCCTCCAAGCATTATTTTCCAAACACCAAGTTGCGCTTCTCCACTGACATCAAGGGAAAAGGGTTGAGCAATGCTGAATGAGGAATTCTTTCTCTCTTTGTAGAGAGGATCAATGTAGATCTAATTTGCTGAAAGGTTTTCTAGGAATCACATCACTTTATAACTCAACTAAATATAATTGTTCCTATCACTAAGAACTCATGCTTACATCAATAACCCAACACAATGGTGTTACATATTTTATTCAACATTACATCAAATGCCCAAAATAATGGGATGACTTAACCTTAATAGTCTAAACATGGCTAAGTATTACAATGATTAAATCATGGGTATTTACATGACCTTGACATCAAGAGATGGATATGACATTTATGACCGAAAATCAAAGACCTCAACAGTCAGGTAATAAGACCATGAGATTCTTCAACAACCATCATATATCATTATAGGATCCTGTATTATCATCATGTATCACCAACGTATAGGAGAACCAAGGACATCATCATAGAAATAAGCATTATACAACATAAAACAACATAACATAATATACTTCTTCAACAACATGTAGTCATCACCAACCATGGGTATCATTATGTAACAAGGAATACTTGAATAAGTCATAATGTCAATAACGCAGTTATAGAAATATAGAAAATGATCCCCATAAACCTGCGCCAACTTATCCACTGTCAAGTTTGATCACATTCAACTAAGAAATTAGTAAAGCCAAAAACTACAATAACGACTCATAACCATCATAAGCTAATATCACTTCTGACTAGCATCAAAGTATCAACCAAATATAGCCAACCAATACCAGAAAGGGAAGGCCACAAAGCAACTAACTGAAATATACCAAAATCTCTCCCTCAGATTGTCACGTAGTTTTTAGAACCAAACTCGCATATATACGTGACTGTCCTTCATTAGATCTGTGTACATGAATTAGAATATAATAATTTATAGTCACAACTCCCCCTGAGAATGAAAGAACAGTAAGAATATTTAACAGAATGAGGAGGCAGAGACCACCCCTATTTTCTATCTAAGATATTCAAAGGAATCACATGGAAGTGAGTTTGTAAATATATCTGCAAACTGTTCTTTTGAAGGAACATACTCCATTTTAACGTTTTGTTCAATCACTTGTTCTCTCATAAAGTGACATTTTATGGGAATATCCTTGCTTTTTTAGTGCATGACATGATTTTTCGAAATACTTATGGCACTAGTATTATGACATAGAATAGGTATAGGCTGAGGACAAGTGACTTGAATGTCTTGCAATGTTTGCATCATCCATAAAAGTTGAGTTTACAACAAGATGCAACATCAACATATTCTACCTCAACAATAGATAGATCAATGTAGCTTTTTTCTGCTGAACCGTGATACCAAGGGAGATTCCAAATAAAATGCTCCTCCACTATTACTCTTTGGAACATTAATGTTACCTTCTTAATCTATGCTTGTGTAAGCACGCAAGAAATAATTAATGGAAGGGATTTGGTAAAAGTACCTTTGACATAATAAATGCAGGGATTTAAAATATAAAATTCAAAGTTTGAAGATATTTTAAAATCCCAGTGTCATCCATCATTGAATAAGAGAAACAACTATTAGCATTGAGATGAATGTTATATGCAGAGGTCCAAGTGTTAGAAAAGGATGGTACACAGAAGAAAGGTGCATTTATTTCCCGGTCTATAGACTCATTAATGTGATTGTGATGTATATGCCCATTGTTAGATTTAAACAAGTACATTTTCTAGTAATAAACATATACAATCGGACCACATTAATGGGATTATGGTCTTGCAAGCAACGCTGGGAGAAAAATAAGACACGATTTTTTGCTGAGTTTCTTGATTCCTTTGGAGTGTTCGACATCGAGTTGTGACCATTGCATATTTCGATGAAGGAAAAAACTATGGAAAAATGGGATGAAGATCTAAACATCATAGATAATGTGGAATACCGCAAGATGAAAATATTTAAAGTGACAAATATTTTAGGACATGATGAGATTTTGTGGTGAACTGTGTCATGGATTCTCGTCTCAGAAGGTGAAATACAATGTTTTGGAAGCAGTGGTTACGTGTGGTGTTGAAAAGAGCATGAAAGAAGGTTGCATGTATGGTCAATGGTTGCTTAGGGCCAAGATGATGAAATAAAATTATTAATGGAGTTGAAAAAATTCTTCTAAATGGGCATATAAATTTAAGACCTAATAAGGCATGTGTACCTCTCGTAAATCATTGCAAGAAGTGGTTATGTGTGGTGTGGAAATGAGCTTGGAGGAAAGTTACATCTGTGGTGAATGGTGGCTTAAGGCCAAGATGACAAAAAAAAAATTACTAATGGAGTTGAAAATTTTTCTTGTAAATGGCCATATGACTTTAATACCTCATAAGGCATGTGTGCCTTTGATAAGTCATTGGTAAAGTCTGGATGTAGACCTAGGTGATGTAGGGGAGCATGATGAAGCATGCTTTTCTAGGAAAACATGTGAGGTTCTGAAATTCCTTGACATTGATGGGGGTTAGGCCTAGAGGGAATTTAGTATTGGTGACTCATGGTATGACATGCAGTTAAAGCTCTTAAAGGGCTTGAGTATTCTCCATCGTAATGAGCCAAAGTTTAAGCATGAAATTTCAAGTTACTGGCCTAACTCTGTTTTAGCCAATGACAATAGTAGATCTATAGTTGATTAGTTTTTCGAGTTGAAGTTTTCAAAAGTAAATCATGGTGTACATGATTGTTGTATTGTTGCTTGACTATTATATTTATTTCTATCATAATGTTATGAACCCCAACATAGTCTAGATTTTATAGTATTTAAATTTAAAGGATGTGTAAAGAGTAATGATTCATTGATTTATGAGTGAAGTATTTTGCCATGTAAATTTTAAATTAACGTATAAATAATTTTGATAGTTTTTTTAATATTTTTCTTTTCTCTTTTACATAAATGATTTAGTTAAATTTAAATAATCAAATATATTTTTAACATATTTAAATTTAATTATTTAAAATTACAAATATTTAGCTTTTAAATAACATTAAAATTAAAATTAAAATGGTATTTATAAACAAAATATAATTAAAAATACAAAGAAAAATTATTATCCCACTATGTTTGTGATTATTGTTATAATATTAATGATTAGAATTTTAAATAAATAATTTTATTAACAATTTCATGATAAGCACCATAAAAGTAAGTGAATAGATAACCAATATATAACTCTAACAAAATTTTAAAATTCTTTTACTCTAGTTAACTGCCTATATTATCTCTTCAAATTATTCATCCAAAATACTAATAGTATTATTAACATATAAAAAAAGTATTCCTTCTTGTTTTACCTATTTAGATGCTACCATCTCTCTTTTATATATCTCTATATATATTGAAAAAAAATATCTACTTTGGGATGAATTTTAAAAATGTTTCCCATTTCTTCCGGAGTCCGTCTTAAATGCGAAAGCATGGATTCAGATCAATCGAAAGTGCTTTGCTTTTCTCAATCTTCGAGTCTGTGCTAAATGCAAAATTAGTGATTAATTTATGGGAAAGATTTAATACTTTCCCACATAGTCATATAAATTTACACTACATCTGGAAAAAATTCCTAGTTTGTATATATTTCTATGTATATATCTTTAAGTTTTTCTTTCTAATTAGTTGAAGTCAATTCAACACTAGAGATGAACTATTCCACGCTCTCTCCCCACATTCAAACATTCAACGCGCAAAGTTGAAACCATCCATTTAAAATGAGAACATTGATTACTAAACCCCTTAAATGTAGGGCCCTTTTGGCACAGCTCCTTTAAAACAATTGTGTTCCCTCCCTTGTGTTCTATGAACAATGCTTTTAAAACCACTATGTTCTCTCTGATGTTTTCTATTAATAAAGAAATTTTTCCGAGCAGATATTATATCTAGTTTGGAAGAAAGAGAAAGTATTATATTGAAGTGTTTAATCTCATTTATAGTCATCAACCAAAAGCATATGTAGAGGTCAATATCTCTTGGCGGACCAAAATTCTTGTTGCTCAGCTAAGGACTAATTTTTAGTTCGGAAGAAAGAAAAAGTACTAAATTGAAATGTTTAATCCCATTTATAGTCATTAACCAAAAGCATACTTAGAGGTCAATATATCTTGGCGAGCCAAAATTCTTATTGCTCAGTTAAGGACTAATTCACATCAACTCCATTGTGAAACAGGGTGCTGGAAAAGGACAAAAGAAGTGTGGGAGGAAAGAATATGCATTTTTAGTTGTTCTGTAAAAGTGGAAAGATAAAAGCATTTCATTTTAGAATGTGATGCCTTCAAAGACAACAAGGAAAGTTATGCAGAAATGCTCGCAACTAGCTCTTGGATTAATCTATTTAGGTGAGGGATTTGTCAAGAAGCTGGGAGCATTCATTATGAAGCTTTAGAGAAAAAGGGTCAAATACATCAAGAAGATTAAAAAGCAATCTGTCTCATAGGCTATCTTTAGCCTCATAGACGTTAAAATAATTTCTTTCTTTCTTTCTTTCTTTCTACAATATACATATTGTTCAGTATCTCATATCAATTTCTGCTCTACCTTTCTCCCTCACGATCTCTTTGTATAAGTATTATATTGTATGGATGCATAAGTGATTTCATCTGCTAGTACAACTCATCACGAAATCACGTGTAGAAGATTCATATATAAAAGGCCATAAGTGTAAGGACGATGATGCCATTTCTCATGATACTGTGTCAGCCCTTGTAGTTGTTTCTCTCATCATAAGTGAGGTAATGATGATGACGCCATTTATCATAAAAATGAAAGCTATGGTGTTCGTCTTTGTGGTTTTTGTTTTCACCCTATTTATGAGGAAGCCATTGTTTAAAAAAAGCCTTAGTTATAGTAGTTGCTTTTTTTCTGTCTCAACTCAACATTTTTAAGACATTCTTCTAGGACAAAAGAATTATTTTGTTTTAAAAAGTCACTCTTTATTTTAGTTATTTTGCATTAAAATTTAATATCAATTGTATTGGATTAAATATAAAATTTAAGACAAGAACCATTTGAGAGAAAAATATTTGAAGACAAAATTTTATATTTAAGACAAAAAGAGTCTAAGGCAAAATTTTAAATTTAAGACAAAAATAGTTTGAGACAAAAATATTTTAAGTCAAATGTTTATATTTAACATAAAATTTTATATTCAAGATAAAAGCAATTTCAAAGAAAAATAGTTTAAGAGAAAACTTTATATCTAAGACAAAAACAATTTAAGAAAAAATTATTTTAAGACAAAACTTTATATTTAAGACAATGAGCACTTAAGATGAAACACATTTAAGACACTTAACAATTAAGATAAAAACATATCAATTAAAGATAATATTATCTAACAACTGCAAAATTGACTTTGACAGTGAACCCTAAGTCCATTAGCTTACATGTTACTACAGTCTCTCGCCTATATTGAGGGTGCTATTTCAGTTACCATTCACATTATTTTATATAAAGACAATGATTTGTTGGGATTTTCGTTTTGTGGGGTTAACCATCTTTGAAGAATACGACAACCTTCCTTGGAAAGATTCTTTGGAAATCAATACCTCTTCTATCCCTTTGATCTTTGTAGATACAATTAGAGACAACTTGTCTGTCATTGCATTCAACAGTACTACATGGAGGGGCCTTCTAAGGAATTTTTTTAAGACAAAATAAATCTTTCGTCTTACAACTTTCAATATGAAGCACTAGTAAAAAAGGTAAAGGATTAGGAGTTCTTCTTTACATTTTTGATGGGTTCCTCACGAAGCAGAGCGATGGAGGCACTTTCGCTGAATGTGGATAGACAGTAACATAGTTGGAGTACTTTTCGGGGTCTCCATTGATTGTCTTTTAATATGTGTTTTTTGACAATTTCATTTATTTTGAACACTACTTTTTTTCCACTCATTGTTGTTATGAGCACATTGTTTCATTAGAAATCCTGACTATCATCGACAACATGGATTAGATTCACCTAAAGGACTGTTCAAAAATGCAGCAAGATATTCTCAATTTGATTTTTCCTTGATGAAATTGAGAAAAATTGAATTTCCACACAAGCGAGCAACTTAGATGCAATTAACTTGTATGGCATGGCTTGTGTCACCTAGTTTACTCAATAAATTTGAGTTGGAGGAGTTAGAGTTCAATTAAGCATGTGTGATTTCTACTTTCTATCAATCAAAGTCAGTTATCTCAAGTTGTTTTCAGTTAAACTAGTTCTAATTATTGGAGGACAGTGGGACTTTAGTTAAACTCAGTCATCATCTAGTTAACTGATCAATCATTCCAAACTTACTAGTGCATGTAAAGAATTCGAGTTCCCCATCTCTGGTGGAGATTCCAAGCCAGTGTAACATCAATTACAAACTAGTCTTGAGCATACAGGTGTTGCATGCAGTTAGATGATCAACCTTTGGAATTATGCAATCCATTGTTAGGTCCCTATAACACTAGTGATTACCCCATTACTATTGTAGTTGTATCCCTTATTAATATTCTTGAGCCCCTATTATCCCCATGTTTTTATTACTGTTCCCCATAGAATCTCTCTATTTTTATTTTTGTGACTTTATATTATTATTGTTAGGTTGGTTGGGTTATATTGTGACTTTATAGACTCCTATATATAGAAATGAGGTTTTGTTGTTTGAATCATCCAAGAGTTGTTCATTTGTGTAATGTAAAGGAGGTTTCTCCCTCGAAGAGGCTGAATTCTAAGGCGTTGATCTCTCTTTTCTATATTTTTGTGAGTTGGTTTCATAACATTTGGTATCAAAGCTTTGGATTCTAAGGTTTCGTTGCTCCAAATAGGTCATCGTGGCATTTTCACTATAACTTTTTTTCTCTAATGTTTCAGAAGTGAAAAAAAACCCATTTGAGACGAAATCGCACTGAACCTCGGGTCCGAATTTCAGAGCTTTTCATGATACATTTGTGGAGATATGATTTGAGTAAGTTGGTCTTTTTGCAGACTCCTAAATTACATTCCAAACAAGTTACCTGGGGAAAATGATCATAACTTTCTCTCTGAGCATTGGAATGAAATTCTGTAAGAAGCTACAGAAAGAGGGTAGATTGTAGTTTCTTGTATATATTTTCAGTGCCATAGGTTGAAATAGTGACACGTGGCACTTCATACAAGTTTGCTCTTTTGCATAACTCTTTCTTGGAAAATCCAATTTGGATCAGACTGGTGGCATTGGAAAGAGGATGTAGAGGGCTACTACAGATCACAATTTCAGAACTGGATGATCTGAAATTACAGAGATACGTCAGATTCAATATCAATCTCCTACAAAGTGAAAAAAGGTGTGTAGTTTTTTTTAAATATTTTCTTAAGCTTGGTTTGAAAAATTAGTTTGAAGGAATTCAAAGGGCATAGTAAAGCATTATTATGGGTAATTGATACCCCGAGGAAAGAAAATGCAAACACCTAGTAAGCAACATGAAATCTTTAGCATGACTCATGAAGAAGAGGAAGAAATGCAACATGTTATATAAAAATTACAAGACCAAGTGCAACAAGTGTCACTTGCACAAAAAGTAACAAAATCTAAGATGAAAGATGTAGAAGTTAAGATGGATGGTTTAAAGAAAGGTGTAGAAGCTAAGATGGATTGTTTAAAGAAAGGTGTAGACGCTAAAATGGATGGCATGGATGATAAGATGGAAGAATTGAAGATAAATATGAATAAGTTGCTACAAGAAATGGTCACTAATGGTGAAAGGTAGTAAAGGAAACTCAAGATGAGAACAAAAAAAATATTAATCATGATTCCTGTTGGGTATACGACCAAAGTCCCACATTGACTAGAAGTGGGGAGGATCATGGGTATATAAGGATGGACAAATATCTCCATTGGTATGAGGCCTTTTGGGGTAAGTCCAAAAGCAAATCCATGAGGGCTTAGGCCCAAAGTGGACAATATCATACCATTGTGGAGATATGTGGTGTCGAGAGTCCTTACAAGTGGTATCAGAGCCATGCCCCGAAGTTAGCCAAGTGGATGAATCCTCGAAATTTCGAACGAAGGTGGTGGGCCCCGGTAATATCATGATGGGATCTGTGGATGAGCTCTGTTAAACAGGCAGTGTGCTCTGGATTCTTCATGGACGTGTCCTGGTCCCAACACGGTGAAGAGGAGTCGACCTGGGATAGAGAAAGCTCTCGAGGCAGGTGGTGCTCCATGTAAGGCGTGTGCTTCCAACGCATTCGCGCGGAGAATCCTGGTTGGTAGAGAGTGGACAGATGGATAATCGTTTGATGGGAGGCTCGATGGTCCTTTGTTCGAGGGGAGGATTGTTGGGTATACGACCAAAGTCCCACATTGACTAGAAGTGGGAGGATCATTGGGTATATAAGGATGGACAAATATCTCCATTGGTATGAGGCCTTTTGGGGGTAAGTCCAAAAGCAAATCCATGAGGGCTTAGGCCAAAGTGGACAATATCATACCATTGTGGAGATATGTGGTGTCGAGAGTCCTTACAATTCCATAGACTCTAATGTTGGATCGAAGACCCACCATATTCCAAAAATTGATATGAGGAAATTTGATAGCAAGGATCCCGCAACATGGATATTATAGATGGAGCAATTTTTCGATCTCAATAATGTGCAAAACACACAAAAGGTACGTATTGCAACTTTATATTTGGAACTGTTAGCTACCTATACCAATAAGTTTCATTTTTCATGATTGGCAAGGGAAGTGCCAATATGATCTACTTTGGTGATACAAAGATCTCATATTCTTGTGGAAGAAGTATACTTGTTTTGGTTGATGCTGCCCTACTTCTGGATGGGTGATCCAACAGCCTAAGTTGGGTCATGCCATGTTTCAATTTTTGTTGTAGATTAGAGAAAGAAACCTGTCCAAATAGTTCAATCTTGGCAGGTAAACTAGATAGGTAGAGAATGAAGGTTCCCAACTGCTTAATCTGGAGCCTTGGAAGCAATAAGGGTAGTTTTAGATAGAAAATCAAAAGAGAAGCCAAAGGAAAAGAAAAGGCACAAAAGGGTTTGCAAGTCTAAATGCACCCTTCTTGGAGTAACAAAAAATGCTAGGCAATAGAGTGGGTAGGTAGAGGGGGTTGCAGAAAGTTTGGTTCATGGCATTACACTGGCCTAGAGCAAGCGTAAAAAACATGGTGCCAGTACAAATTGCCTATTTTCAGTAGTCTTGCAGAAGCTTAATGGAGCATGTCTAACTTCCAAATCACCCCCTATCACACTCATGGCTAACATCCCTATGCAACCCAGGTTCACAAAGAAAGTCAAAGTCTTTTGTTGGTTCTAGTCTCTTTAAGAGCCACATTTCTTGTGCAAATATTCTTTTCATTTTGATCTACTCCCTAAAAGCCAAGTTGATTTCATATAAGCAAAACATTGTATTCCCCCCCCCATCCACCTCTTTCACTCATATTGACTACTAACTTATCACTATTTAACTCCCTATACCCCCTATTCCCCTATTACTATGTAAAACTTGGCAAAAACCCAAAAAATCTATGTATCCCCTTCCCCGAGCATTATAGCTCTATGTATAAATTTGAAGGTCTTCAAGCGCTAAAACATTTAAGCACAACCCAAAGAGCGCCAAAGAATTAATCCTGGGATTAATCCAAGATTTGCTCGGATTAATAGCCTTCAACCCACTTTGTAAATAAACCTTTGTAAAAACCCATTTAACCCGTAACACTGCAAAAACCCGAAAACCCCACTTTTTCCAAAGTTCTGCCAGGCACGAATTTCAGAAAAAACAATATTTTATCCTTACCCGCAATCCGTATTACCCACCCATCTTATCAACCTGTCGACCGTCGGATCTGGGCTTTCCCATCCGACGGCCCACATGATATCGGACGGGCCTCCGTGACCGAAAGATACCTTCCGAGAAACTGTCAGAGGGTGACGTCAGGCCTCTACCACGCGTCACCCTTATATTCTCTCGGAGTGCCCTCTGACAATACCGCGACCGTATAGAGGGCGGTCCGAGAAAACCCTCTTACCACTCTGCAATACCGCCTGCCCACGCCAGTGCCACGACTCGCCCATGTCACTTCCACTTGGCGCCCTGTCAGCACCCCCGACCGCCAGCGTTCCTACGTGTCCGCCACCTGTGCAATCCCCGTGGACCACTCATAGACTGCCACGTCACCCGGTGACGTCATGTTCACGTCACCCGACCTTGATCCCACCTGATGACGTCATGCCGACGTCATCCAAAAAGCGTGCCAATAACACAAAAGGTCCATATTTTAGCCAATTTTCGCGTTTTTTCTCATTTTCGCTGAAAGAACTATTGCTCTCCTCTGCATGAAAATTACGTCCATCTGCCGCCAACCTGTAGAAGTCGACCTAAAGAACGCTGCCGCCTCCAACCCGCCTGTATTTGTCACCATTACCGGCAATTCACCAGGTATTTACCCAGAGCATCCCTTCAAAGCTAAGTTATGTCCATATTTCTCCGGAACTAAATTCACAAGAGTGAGACAACCTGTTTTTACCAATAAATCCTCGGAAAAACGAGCATTCCTCACAGTTGCAGGGTCAAATTTCACCTCCTGAACCCATATACAGTCACCCTTCCCTAAATTCCCACTCTGTCCGCGCATTCGTGGACGGTAAACCTGAAAGGCATAATTCACAAGGAAAACAGAGTGGCCAGTCCCTGCAGTCGCTCAATTAACTCCCTTTGAGCATTTCACACCATTGTCACCACAGTTACCTCATTTACCCATACAGTTGGCTTTACTTCTGCAAAATTAGCCCTCTGTGTTCTCCTGCCTACTCAAACCAGTTCAGTACCAAGTTATAACTACTGCTTAGCCATGGAAACACCAATAGTCCTGAATGTTCAACCTCTGAATGCCCCACACAGAGAGCTAGAGTGGAAAGCCCTAGGTGATAGAGATTACCAGATGTTAGACTCCATGGCCATGACAACCAAATTCAATATTCACCTGTTGAATGAGTTAAAGGCCCAATATCTCAGTGGGGCTGATACCCTAGGAATTTGGGACTCCCACATACCCATTTACAACCTTCCTCAAGTCAATGTCCTCCCAGACTTGATAAATCAATGCATGTCGAGCTATGACCCCTGTCATAGAGCCGTCCTCAGCCCCTCAGGCTCAATATTGTTCCATATCACCCCTGAGGCCATCAATGAAATGCTCCACTTTCACACCACAAAACCCCTAACTCCTCTCTCCATCCATGACTTGATAACGAAAGGGGGCAAGTTGTCCAGTGATCATATTGCCAGGATTAATCAATTGTTTATTCAGCCTCAATATCAATCTATGAGTACTGCCCTTCCCATATCATATCAATATCTTAATGAGCTGGGCAAAATGCTGGCAGATTTGATCAGTTACATCCTGGGTTATGGATCATATGAGGATGTGGATGAAACCATTATGGCCATGCTATCCATTTTCTCCCCAGGAATGCCTCCTTCTGTACATTATGATTTTGCCACTTTTATTGCCAATAAGATTCATGAGCAATTAATGAATCTAGAGAGGGAAAAGGTGTTTAAATACACCAGGTACATATATCATTTATTCTTGTTCTATCAG
>APFE030896739.1:191705-225981 GCA_000404065.3 Pinus taeda | reverse complement strand
TGGATTTCAAATTTGGTCCCTACAAGAAAGAAAACTGGTGAAATAAGGCTTTGTGTTGATCTAAGGAACTTGAATCAAGTGTCCCTAAAAGATAATTACCCCTTACCCAATATGGATCACATCCTGCAAAGAGTAGTGGGGGCATCAAGAATTTCTTTACTTGATGGATTCTCAGGTTTCAACCAGATCCTAGTCCACCCTGATGATTAGGACAAAACAACATTTACAACCCCATGGGGAACCTTCAAATATGTCAAAATGCCTTTTGGGTTGAAAAATGCAGGAGCTACCTTTCAAAGGGCAATGGTATTGCCTTTGCCAAAGAAATCCATGATTTCCTTGTCATCTACTTAGACGACCTCACACCTTTCTCAAAGTCTGACCCAGAACATTTGAAACATCTAAGGCAGATATTCACAACTTGCAGGAAATATGGAATTTCCTTAAATCCCAAGAAATCCCTGTTTGGTTTGGAAGAAGGTAAGTTATTACGTCATATCATTTCAAAGGATGGCATTAGGATTGACCCAGATAGAATACAGGCCATCTTGCAAATGCCCCACCCAAGAAACATCAAAGAATTACAAGCATTCCTGGGAAAGATCAACTTCCTCAGGAGATTCATCCCAAATTTGGTGGAATTAAGCAGATTACTAAATAACATGCTGAAAAAGGATTCAAAGGTAAAATGGACAGTAGAAGCTAATCAAGCTTTTGAAGGAATAAAGTGGGCCCTGACCCAAACTCCAGTCTTAACAAATCCTCAATTTGACAAAGAGTTTATCATTTTTTCTTTTGCTTCCCATCATACTATTGCTGTTGTCCTATTACAGAAAGACGACCAAGGAAATGAGAGACCCATTGCTTTCTTTAGTAGAGCTCTCAGAGATGCACGCCTAAAATATCAGATCATGGAAAAGCAAGCATATTCCTTGGTCAAAGCCATCAAATACTTTAGAATTTATATCCTATACTCCCATGTTATAGCTTATGTACCAAGTCCCATTGTCAAAGACATACTCACTCAAGAGAACTTAGAGGGCAGAAGAGGAAAATGGATTGCCAACATCTTAGAATTTGACATTGAAATAAAACCTACAAAATTGATAAAAGGGCAAGGTTTGGCCAAATTAATGTTTGAAACAAATTTCCAAGCCTTGTACATCAACCAACTGGATAGTGAACCGGAGCTGGCGACTCCTAAGATCGATCTAGCCTTTGAACAATCCCTGTGGTATTCTGATATCTGTTATATATTGCAAAACCTGTGTGCTCCCCCAGGATTGTCCAGAACTAAATGTAGGTTATTAAAAATGAAAGCCTCAAGATTTTGTGTCATGGATGGCAATTTGCTTTGGAAAAACCATGAGGGTATATTGCTAAACTGCTTAATTGAGAATGAGGCTAACACTGTCATAAAAGAATTTCATGCAGGTGATTGTGGTGGACACTTGTATTGGAAGTCCACCGTGGATAAAATACTGAGGGCTGGTTACTATTGGCCCACTTTGTTCCCTGATGTCAAAAATTTCACCACCTCATGCCATAAGTGTCAAATATTTGAGGGAAAGAGGAAGTTACTTCCACTCCCTTTAAGGCCTGTGGCAACAGAGAGACCTTTTCAGCAGTGGGGCTTGGATTTCATTGGGGAAATTCATCCCTCATCTTCAGGCCAACATAGGTGGATCCTCACAGCTACAGACTAGTTCACCAAATGGATTGAGGCCATCCCATGTAGACAGGCAAATGATTCAGTAATCATTCAGTTTTTGGAGAACAACATATTGTCTAGATTTCGTTGTCCCAACAAGATAATAACAGACAAGGCTGCTGCTTTCAGATCCAAGAAAATGGTGAATTTCTGCCACAAATTTCATATTACTTTGGGTCATTCCACCGCATACTACCCTCAAGGAAACGACCTGGCTGAATCATCAAATAAAAGCCTGATAAACATCATCAAGAAGGTGTTGGAAGAAAATAAGAAGAATTGGCGTAAGAAACTTGTGAATGCCTTATAGGCAGATAGGCTAACAACCAAGAGATCCATTGGTGTCAGCCCATATGAGTTAGTCTATGGATTAGAAGCCAAATTTCCTTCATCACTAGGGGTTACTATTATGAAACTTCTTCAAGAAAGTCAAGCTGAGCCTAATGACATGCAAAGAAGGGTCAATCAAATAATATGTTTGCAGCAAACCAGAGACCAAGTTTATAGCAGAGTACAAATTCTGCAAGAAAAGTTAAAGAAAGCTTTTGATAGAAGGACCAAGGCTGAAGATTTCAGCGTAGGTGACAGTCCTCAAGTGGGCTCAAGAAGGGAAGGATAAAGGGGAAACATGTAAAGATTTTTGATTCTCTGTGCGAGAGGACCATTTATATCACAGCAGTGCAAGGAAACAAAACTACTTCCTAAAAAATATGGATGAAACTGACTTAAATGAAGGTCCTATCAATGGCAGGATGTTGAAGCATTATTTTGACTATTTTCCATACATATAGCAGGGTCTTTTCTCCTGTACATAATCAATTGTATATATATTTTCTTTTAGCATACAAATAGTTCAGTTGAAAAGATTGTTGTAAATAAGCAGAAAAAAGCTTTATATTCCAGAAGTTCCACATAGGTGATGGCCTCCAGTTTTGAAGTACAAAGAGAAAGTTTTCAAGTTTTGGTAGGAGCAGTCAAGGGCCAAGGCATTCTGACCTGCTGTTCTTGGTCTTTCAAAAGAAAAACCATCCCCAAGTGGAGCCACTATTAGCTACCTATACCAATAGGTTTCTTTTTCATGATTGGCAAGGGAAGTGCCAATATGATCTACTTTGGTGATACGAAGATCTCATATTCTTGTGGAAGAAGTATACTTGTTTTGGTTGATGCTGCCCTACTTCTGGATGGATGATCCAATAGCCTAAGCTGGGTCATGCCATGTTTCAATTTTTTTTGTAGATTAGAGAAAGAAACCTGTCCAAACAGTTCAATCTTGGTAGGTAAACTAGATAGGTAGAGAATGAAGGTTCCCAACTGCTTAATCTGGGGCCTTGGAAGCAATAAGGGTAGTTTTAGATAAAAAATCTAAATAAAAGCCAAAGGAAAAGAAAAGGCACAAAAGGGTTTGCAAGTCTAAATGCACCCTCCTTGGAGTAACAAAAAATGCTAGGAAATAGAGTGGGTAGGTAGAGGGGGTTGCAGAAAGTTTGGTTCATGGCATTACACTGGCCTAAAGCAAGGGTAAAAAACATGGTGGCAGTACAAATTGCTTATTTTCAGCAGTCTTGCAGAAGCTTAATGGAGCATGTCTAACTTCCAAATCACCCCCTATCACACTCATGGCTAACATCCCTATGCAACCCAGGTTCACAAAGAAAGTCAAAGTCTTTTGATGGTTCTAGTCTCTTTAAGAGTCACATTTCTTGTGCAAATATTCTTTTCATTTTGATCTACTTCCTAAAAACCAAGTTGATTTCATATAAGCAAAACTTTGTATTCCCCCCCCCATCCACCTCTTTCACTCATATTGACTACTAACTTATCACTATTTAACTCCCTATACCCCTTATTCCCCTATTACTATGTAAAACTTGGCAAAAACCCAAAAAATCTATGTATCCCCTTCCCCGAGCATTATAGCTCTATGTATAAATTTGAAGGTCTTCAAGCGCTAAAACATTTAAGCGCAACCGGAAGAGCGCCAAAGAATTAATCTTGGGATTAATCTGAGATTTGCTCAGATTAATAGCCTTAAACCCACTTTGTAAATAAACCTTTGTAAAAACCCATTTAACCCGTAACGCTGCAAAAACCCGAAAAACTCACATTTTCCAAAGTTCCGCCAGGCGTGAATTTCAGAAAAAATAATATTTTATCCTTACCCGCAGTCCGTATTACCCGCGCATCTTATCAACCCGTCGACCGTCGGATCTGGGCTTTCCCATCCGACGGCCCACATGATATCGGACGGGCCTCCATGACCAAAAGATACCTTCTGAGAAACTGTCAGAGGGTGACGTCAGGCCTCTGCCACACATCACCCTTATATTCTCTCAGAGCGCCCTCTGACAATACCGCGACCGTATAGAGGGCAGTCCGAGAAAACCCTGTTACCACTCTGCAATACTGCCTACCCACGCCAGCTCCACAACCCGCCCATGTCACTTCCACTTGGCGCCCTGTCAGCACCCCCGACCGCCAGCGCTCCTACGTGTCCGCCACCTGTGCAATCCCGTGGACCACTCACAGACTGCCATGTCACCCGGTGACGTCATGCTGATGTCACCCGACCCTGACCCCATCTGATGACGTCATCCAAAAAGCGCACCAATAACCCAAAAAGTCCATATTTTAGCCAATTTTCGCGTTTTTTCTCATTTTCGCTGAAAGAACTATTGCTCTCCTCTGCATGAAAATTGCGTCCATCTGCCGCCAACCTGCAGAAGTCGACCTGAAGAACGCTGCTGCCTCCAACCCGCCCGTATTTGTCACCACTGCCGGCAATTCACCAGGTATTTACCCAGAGCATCCCTTCAGAGCTAAGTTATGTCCATATTTCTCCGGAACTAAATTCACAAGAGTGAGACAACCTATTTTTACCAATAAATCCCCAGAAAAACGAGCATTCCTCACAGTTGCAGGGTCGCATTTCACCTGCTGAACCCATATACAGTCACCCTTCCCTAAATTCCCACTCTGTCCGTGCATTCGTGGACGGTAAACCTGAAAGGCATAATTCACAAGGAAAACAGAGTGGCCAGTCCCTGCAGTCGCTCAATTAACTCCCTTTGAGAATTTCACACCATTGTCACCACAGTTACCTCATTTACCCATACAGTTGGCTTTACTTCTGCAAAATTAGCCCTCTGTGTTCTCCTGCCTACTCAAACCAGTTCAGTACCAAGTTATAACTACTGCTTAGCCATGGAAACACCAATAGTCCTGAATGTTCAACCTCTGAATGCCCCACACAGAGAGCTAGAGTGGAAAGCCCTAGGTGATAGAGATTACCAGATGTTAGACTCCATGGCCATGACAGCCAAATTCAATATTCACCTGTTGAATGAGTTAAAGGCCTAATATCTCAGTGGGGCTGATACCCTAGGAATTTGGGACTCCCACATACCCATTTACAACCTTCCTCAAGTCAATGTCCTCCCAGACTTGATAAATCAATGCATGTCAAGCTATGATCCCTGTCAGGAGCCGTCTTCAGCCCCTCAGGCTCAGTATTGTTCCATATCACCCCTGAGGCCATCAATGAAATGCTCCACTTTCACACCACAAAACCCCTAACTCATCTCTCAATCCATGACTTGATAACGAAAGGGGCCAAGTTGTCCAGTGATCAGATTGCCAGGATTAATCAATTGTTTGTTCAGCCTCAATATCAATCTATGAGTACTGCCCTTCCCATAGCATATCAATATCTTAATGAGCTGGGCAAAATGCTGGTAGATTTGATCATTTACATCCTAGGTTATGGATCATATGAAGATGTGGATGAAACCATTATGGCCATGCTGTCCATTTTCTCCCCAGGAATCATCTACAAAGAAGGGAAGCAAAATGTGGTGGCAGATGCGCTCTCAAGAAAGGAGGAGGATGTGGAAGCATTGTTGTGCGCCATTTCTATTATCCAACCAGATTGGATAAATGAAGCAAGGGAAGAATGGAAGAATGATGAAGAAGTATTGGCACTTATTCAAAAGTTACAACAAGATTCCAGTACATCTGATACATTTAGCTGACAAAATGATTTGTGATGGTAGAAAGATTGCTTATACCTCTGTAAGAATTTGCAACTCAAACAAAAAATTCTTATGGAATTGGACACTTCTCCCTTAGGAGGGCACTCGGGATTTTTAAAAACTTACCATAGGGTTAAGAGGTAATTTTTTTGGAATGGTCTTAAATTGGATATTCAAAATTTTGTGGCAGAATGTTTGGTTTGCCAACAAAATAAAGCTGAAACAATTAAGACCCCGGGTCTATTACAACCTTTATCCATTCCAAGCCAACGTTGGGAGGAGGTTTCAATGGATTTTATCATAGGTTTACCCAAGTCTGAGGGAAAGAGTGTCATTATGGTGGTAGTTGACAGACTTACCAAGTATGCACACTTTTGTGCATTATCACATCCATTTAAAGCCAGTACAGTTTCTACTGCATTTATGGAAACAATTCAAAAGCTACATGGAAACCCAAATATTATTGTAAGTGACAGAGATCCCATTTTCACTGGAAATTTTTGGACAAAATTATTTTCTTGTCTTTGTACTGAGTTAGCTCATAGCTCATCTTATCACCCTCAACCTGATGGGAAAACTGAGATAGTAAATAAATGTTTGGAAGGATATCTTCGTTGCTTTCTATCTGATAAATAGACACAATGGGTCAAATGGCTGCCTCTAGCTGAATGGTGGCATACCACTTCCTTCCATACAACAACAAAAATGACCCCATTTATGGCACTTTATGGGTATCAACCACCATCCATCACATCATATTTAAGAGAAAATTATAAGGTTCAGGAAGTGGAACATCACATCGAACATCAAAAACAAGTCCTCCAACTCTTAAAGGATAACCTCGTGTTGGAACAGAATAGAATGAAACAACAGGTAGATCAACATCGCAGTGAAAGAAGTTTTGATGTAGGTGATTGGGTATTCCTACGGCTACAACCATATAAGCAAATGTCCCTCAAGAAAGCTAAGAATGATAATAAAATATCACCAAAGTATTATGGTCTGTACAAGGTGTTGCAAAAGACTGGTACTATGGCATACAAATTGGAGCTTTCTGCAGCTCCTCGATTGCACCTAGTTTTCCATGTTTCATGTTTAAAGAAGGTTATAGGTGACAAGCTCCCAGTTCAAACAATATTGCCAAAACTTGACGAGGAAGGAAAAATTGTATTGGAACTGGAAGCAGTCACAGAAACAAGAACTTTATAGCTACGAAATCGATCAATTTCAGAGTATCTTATCAAGTGGAAGAACTTATCCGCTGAGGATTCCACATGGGAGGATGAGAATTTTATGCAGAAGTATCCAGAACTACTCAAGCGTTGAGGACAACACTTTTTTGAAGGAGAGGGGCATGTTTGGTGCCTATAATACTAGTGATTACCCCATTACTATTGTAGTGATACCCCTTATTAATATTGTTGTGCCCCTATTGCCCCCATAATGTTATTATTGTGCCCGATAAAATTCCTCTATTGTTATTTTTGTGGCTTTGTATTATTATTGTTAGGTCGACTGGATTATATTGTGACTCCTTAGACTCCTATATATATAAAGGAAGTTTTGTCATTTGAATCATCCAAGAATTGTTCATTTATGTAACGTAAAGGAGGCTTCTCCCTTGAAGAGGCTGGATTGTAAGGCGTTGATCTATCTTTTCTATCTTTTCTTGAGCTGGTTCCATAACAGACTTGGCATAGGGGAATGATGATGAATTGGACACTAAAAACAACATGCAACATGCATCAATGACAAAGTATATGGAGAGTCTACGTTACCACACAATATGATGTCATTTTGTTTGTAAAAATTTTCTTTGCGCAATTCATGTGGAATAAATAGCTTATTTCCAAATCCGATAGATAAGGTTGCTTGAATGGAAATTAATGGTGTTATTAGCCTACATTCCAATAGAAAGTAGTTGTGGCTACAAATAGGAAAATCATGGGAATTAGTTCTTTTTGAAAAACCCAAAATCATGTAGAATCTAATGAGAGAATCCCTGCAATTTAGGAAAGTAGATTTGGCATGTAACTGTGGCTCGAATGGTGCGCAATCCCACACCTAAAATTTTGTTGGTGGTGAAAAAACAAGCAGGAGGACGCATAAGTTTCACTCGTAATTAATTTAGAGATTTTATCATACAAACATCTTGGAAAAATCCTGAAAACACCTTGGCATGGCAAAGTCATTGAATCGTGATAAACAAGTCCAATATTTGTGCACAAATCTTCAAAGAGAGATGACAAAAAAATATTTGAAGATTTCTTTAAGGAATAAAAGTGGATTCTTTGAAATTAGAACTAAACAAGGTTCACTTCTCCTAGGTTAGAGAGCTCCATTTATAGAGACAACTGAAGATGGTTCCAAAAGTTGGTTTCAAGAAACAAATTTGTTATTGTTCAATGATTATCTAAGACTACCATATATAATAAATGGAAAGACAATGGCTAGTCCTCTGCATCCTCATGGTAAAGATCTGATGAAATGTAAGAGGCATGGGTCCAAAGGTTAAACAGAGTTCACCTAATAGAAAGATCATCCTAGAAAAAATAGACATCATATTCATTCAAGAATCCAAGCTTGAAGAAAGTAGGATAGAAGACACCAAAAGGAGAATATAAAAGAATGTTGAAGAAACATCTACATGGGCCAACAGGCAAAAGTGGAGGGATAGCTACATGGATGACCTGGAAATATTGGATGTTATGGATGTTAATAAAGCCATATTTTGGATAACCTTAACGCGTATGGGACAAACATTTCTACCTCACTAATGTTTATTAGTCAAGCAAAGCTAACGAAAAAAAAAAAATCATAGTTGTTAGTGATATGAAAATCACTCTTTTATCTTTTTCAAGGCATGCAGACAAAGTTTAAGAAAACCAAGATAACCACAAAGAAATTGTTTCCCATTGAAGAGATAAATAAGTTCTAGCATGTATATATAACTACTATATAGACTGTTTGTATATACAACATCTCTAGCAAATGTAAATATGGGCATCCTGTTATGAAAACTAGCATAAAAACAAATAGTAGCATGCTCTGGGTTGTTGGCTAGATTGATAAGTGCACATTATCAACAAACAAAATAGTTCCAATATTTAATATAATTTGCATTGTTCAATTGAACTTTTTCATACGTAAGACTCACCCTTTTAAATCCAGGTTCCATGCTACCTGAAAGCACAATTACAACTCGTGATTCACTTCCTATGACACACATAAATCATTTCCATATTATCAAAGTTGATGTGACGATCATTCCTGTGAAATAGTCAAAATATGGCATCTCGTAAGTCGAATTGCAAATATACCATAGCATACCCACAAGTCTGCAAAATATATTCATTAGAATTTTAGGAAAAATGATAGTATTACAAAGAAAACGTGATATATTATCCATATGGTTAAACTAGAAATAAATTTAATTAATGTTGATTGATGACCAACATAGGTTATTGGTACTAGAAAAATATATCAAATAATAACTATAGGAATTCCTAGGGAATTTCCTCAATATATGGATAAAGATAATTTAACATAAGATAATTTTATTAATGTCCAACAAATAAATAAAATTTTAGCTCAATGGGACTAAAGGATACATCATACATCCAATGTGAACACAATCTAGGAGTCCAAATTTAGCTCCTATATAATGTGAGAAATAAATATACAAGAAAACTGAAAGTAAAGTCTAGGTAAATAATTGACAAGGCTAAGCACTAAGTCTATCTAATACAAAAAATAGTGTGTATATAATAGTAGCATAGGCTAGTGATATTAAGTGAGAATGTCCAGGGTAGAAGTTGGAAACTTCAATACTAGTCAAGAGAGTGAGAGAAATCACTGATGATGAAGCGAATGAGATCAAAGTCGCATGTATCTGATGATCAATGGCAAGGGGGGAAATAGGGAGTTAAACTGGTTCACTGTCAGAGTCCTCAAATACCATAGGGGAATCCATCTATCTGATGCTAGGACTCATGCAAGTGTAAGGATGCTTAGATCTCTTACCATCCGAGGTCCAAGGAAAGAAACTCTAAATAGATATTTGACTGCTTCATTTGGTTGGGAGGTAAACCAACAAGTGAGAGGTGCCTTCCTTTGGATCCATTTGGAGGTAAATTCTATTAGTATGAGGATGTATGGTCCTGCACCTTCAAGCCAATCTCAAACATATCTATCATTCTTCCATGGGGAGGCTAACGGGAGACTTGAGGTCTCACCACTCTATAATCTAGAGTACTTAGAGCTTAGTCTGTTAGTTATTTCTCCAATATGATGGAAGGGCATGAATACAATTAATGTAAATATAGTAATATCATACTAGAGTGGAGGTGAATCCATAATGGATAAACCCTATGTGTTATAATATAACCTTGAAGGTAGAGATACTAAGATCAAATGACACCATAGAAAAGAGACAGCGGAGGCAATGGAGAATAAATAATGTGGTGATTTCCTTTCATCTCTTAGACACACTTTCCGACATATATAGATATTCCATGCTCCTCTTCCAAAGTAAAAATGAATTTTTCATCTCATAGTAAATACAGGTTGTCTACTAGACTTAATTCTTGACATCACTTTCACTATTTTAAGCTTTAACCTTTACCATGAAGACTTCATATGCAACTCAAGGAAAGAAATCAGTAAATTTGTACAAGGAAAACTCAAGTTTCTTGTGGAACTTCATACATTGATTAAGCCAAAAAAACTATATAGATCACTAGGATTTTCCCAATGGTTCTTTAGCATGACTTTAAACTTTTCATTATTTTCTCAAAATTTTACCAAGAAAGACATATTGTGAAAAATAAGAGGACCATTAAATCTTCTTCAAATAGGGATGTCTAGCTAGTTGGAAGGGAACTTATTGAACTTTATGAGGCTTGATTGAACATCATTACACCTACCCAAAGAAAACAGATAGGACCTTTCAAATCTACCCAATCCATGCCCTTATTATATGCCACACCCCTCTTTATATCTAGATTAATAGGGCCAACAAAGAACATTCAAATTCATAGACCACATAATTAATATAGATTGATTAGGGAAGATAAGAAAAATTGTTGGGAAATTCAACTATCTTAAGAATTTAAAACAATAGAGTTGTATTCACAGAGGACAAAGTAGGGGGAAACCAACCATTCAACAAGAACCAAGCTCTAATACATCCACTAGACCAAACATATCAACCAATCATACATGACCTTGAAAACCAATGATGCATCTTCCATATCATCCCTCAATTTGAATCTATCACTTTGAAACATTTTCTCTCCCTTGGTGCTAAGACTTTCATAGAATTTGCAACAAAGTGCTATCTCTTATGATTTATGTAAGTGTCAACAATCTGCAAAACTCGATGTTCCTTTTTATAAATTATTTTTGGAAACACACTATGAGGTGGCAAGTTGCACCACATAATAGAGTTCCTATAGTTTATATGCCAAGTTTGAGATGTAAGTACTTTGCAAATGCCACCCAATTCTTTCACTTCAACCATCCCTATTTGAAATACCATTATAGTGGCTTAGACCCACATATGAACACTAGTGGATGGATTAATAATGGTGAAGCCTAATTGTTCTACATTCTGATTTTTTTCGTTGGAATTCAACTATAGAATTTTGATCAAGATTCTGATTTTTCATTGTTTAAAATGTGATTTTTAATGCATAAATGGATTCAACACTTCGCAATACTTGAGGCACTCATATTGGTGTAGTGTACCAATCCCTTCTCCCTCCAAGGTTTGGAAAATTCTCACTATTTTTGCAAAATTGTTGGTTTTGGCATTTCATCAAACAATTTGAGTATGTGCTCTATTTTATTGTGTGTTTCAACTTATATTTTGGTGTTTTTGAAATGTAATGGCATTGAAAATACAAGATAAATAAAATCAAACAACAATATGAAAACACAATAATAGTTTGCACAAAGATAATGGCCAAGTCTTTGTTATAAACCAATGCATTACAAGTTGTCCTCTTTCTTTTTTGTATGGACGTGGAAATATTGGCTATTGTAGATGACTTTTATTGGTCCAAATCATACCAAGACTTGGAATAAAGTTGTTTTCTTCTATAATTTACTACTTTCTAGCACTAAAACACAATTATGTTCCTCCCACAATATGTACCTTAGTTCTATTTGAAAATAATGAGAAGTATGGGTTGATTTCCACTTTATTTCAAACTTCCATAGCCCTCCAAATTATTCTTTAGCCATCATCTCATGAAATATTATTTACCACTTGGTGCAATGTTATCTCTTCTTCAAAGTACTCCCCATTTTATGCTAAGGAAACCCCTCTAAATCAATATTATTAATTAGGGACAACTACAGCCTGTAAGTGTGCCCTCATACCATAGAAACTCGACCCATATAGGAGGTATAAACCCTATTAAAACTCACTAAATAACACACAGAGATTCACCCTATAAGACTTCACTAATACACCTTTCTTAGAGGGAAAACGCGACTCATAATTTATTCTTCGCAACAACAGTCAATACATCCAAGAGAATGTTCCTCTCCTAATGAACTTGTGTACCATTTTTGATGGGATTTTACCCTTGTAAAACCTTTGTAATGAATCCCAAAGATTTTTTAGGGACTTACACCCTCTAAGCCAATGAGAACCAATCCACACTAGATTATTATTCTCATTATTTCCTTCACCAATTGTTTGGGACTAAACTCTGTCAATTTAGCCTCCAATATCCCTTGCCATAATACATTTCGACCCTTATTTTACCGTAGGTAATTTCAGACACCAATAGAAGGATATATGAACCCCAAAATCTCTAGAACTTCACTATTCAAATATGCAATTACAAATTTATATCATGGCACAATTATCTGTGGAAGAATTCAAGATATTAGTACCTTGGTGAGTCCCAAATCCTCCCCAGCCTGCATCAATGTCAAATTTCTATTCCACAACAATGCACCCAATGGTGAAACCTATATGATCTCGCTCTAATCTACCTATCGTGCGTTTATCACCACCAAATCAATCATTATGATGTATACATGTGATGAAATAAAAGTAGAGACCTTTCTTCTTGCTACTAATGAGCATTCAAGGGGATTCTTGGATGAAGTTGAACTTGATCTACGTTCTGAAATCAAAGAGACACTTTCTGGCTATTTTAATTTGATGGACAAAACCCCTAATGTAAATGGAAATGAACATGGAAGGCAATAAGCATTGATGAACCCAGTCTTGAAGAAGGTGTCTCAAACTCTAATATGGCTAGTATTTCTAGCCATAGTGTTGAGAAAATGATCTCAGACATTGAATTTAATAGTCACAAGTCCCATTTTGTGTATGTTAATGACTTCCTAATTTATGATACAGTGGAAAAGGTGATATAGGAGCCGCATATTAAGTTTCAAGTAACATTCTCTCACTCCCTTGATGATGAAGGTATTGAAGCCATTACTTGAAATTGGAAGACCATAGATTCAAGTCATATGGTGCATTTTGAGGGTTCTCCCCTATGTGACAATCATGATCATTAAGACAAGGAAATGTGTTCTGACAAGGAAGTCTACCTGCAAAACTCATTGTATGATAATACAAGTTTGGACTTTGAAAATGAGAGATACACCAAGAACATTGATGAAAAATATAGCTATACAAAAGAGTAAGTCTCTGTTCAATTATAGAAGTACAATCCAAATTTCATAAATGATGTTTTCACTGGTTGGCATGAGAAACATATGTGCAATTATACCCCTAGTCCTAGTTTGACAGATCAATTCAATGAAAATTCAGCGAACAAAAATCAAATCAACTTTTATTTTAAAATAAATTTGGAATTGATGTGGAGTTTACAAATTGATGAAGATACTTAGAAACCTATAATTGAATATGCCTTTAAAAAAGACAATGAAAATGAAGGTCATGTCAAACAAGATGAACTTCCAGAACCATTAATGGAATCCCAAATCTTCAATTAAACCTTCATTTCGTGAGTGATGAAATCTACACTAAGCCCTCAATTCCACTATTTATCTACGCATTTCAATAGTCAAGAAACCTTAAGTGTAATCAAACTTTATAGAGCAATCTATGATTAATAAAGTCATATTTATTTTTATTGTAAAAACATTCTCAAAACTTTGATTAAACCTTTGTTTGCTGACCGATGAAATCTACATTAAGCCCTCAATTTCACTATTTATCTACACATTTCAATATTTACGAAATCTGAAGTGCAATCAAACCTTATAGTACAATCCATGATTCATAAAGTCATGTGTGTTTCAATTTTGGAAATATTCTTGAATCAAATGGATAAGAGCTTTGTTCTCAATTTGTTCATCTCATTTTAAAATATTTTGAAAATAAACGATCAAGTTAAGTTCAACATCTTGAAGCTTTGTGAGGTAAAGACAGTTATATGTATCTAGGTATTAACACTCCCCAATTAACATTCTCCAACTCTATATCTTTTTTTTCTAAGAAATATCAAGGAAGATTTACTCTAAAGGATCACATTTGGCTAGTTTATTAGCAGAGGCAATGCATTTTTATTTTTATTGGCTTCCCTATTAACACTCCCCAATTAACATTCTCCAACTGTATATCTTTTTTTTTCTAAGAAATATCATGGAATATTTACTCTAAAGGATCACATTTGGCTAGTTTATTAGTAGAGACAATGAATTTTTCTTTTTATTGGCTTCCCTGCATCTTGATTTAATCACAGATCTAAACATAAAGAATTGCAGTCCTGAAAACTATAAGACAAAAATAAAATCACAACATTTAATTTACCTCACTGCATCCTCGTACTGTACATCTACATTCCTGATAGATATTTTTAAATTTCCAATAATTGTTGCAATAATAGAACCTATCCATGAATTTGTTTATGATGACTGTCCCAACAAAAATAATGAGTTACATTCTTAGCGTACATGTACATTCATGATAGATATTTTTTAATTTCTAATAATTGTTGCAATAATAAAATCTATCCATGAATTTGTTTCTGGTGACTGTCACAACAAAATAGTATTAAAATACTTTGACAGACATTTTTATGATAATTTTTCCTTAACTAAAGACTAGAGCTTCAAGCTCCACATAAAATAGTTCTCTAATTTATGCCATCTTGGGAAAATGACTCCAATGCCCTTTTAAAATCAAAACAAAACTCTTGCCAACAAAAAAATTATTACTCACAATAAAAGTTGAAACATGTGATAACTGAAACACATCAAAGACTAATACATGTATGTATGTGTAGGCTTATTGTTCTATAGGAAGAATCAAAACATTTAATTTACCTAGGTGCATCCTGGTAGCGTACATGTAAGTTGTTGATAGATATTTTTAAATTTCCAACAACTGTTGCAATAATAGGCTTGATACATTAATTTGTTTCTGATGACTGTCACAACAAAAGTAATGAGGATAGTATTAAAATGCCTTGACAAACATTTTTCTTAGCATTTTTCCTTACCTAAATACTACAGCTTCAAGTGATGCGTGGGTAACCTGCATAAACCAGGATCTTTATACACTATGGTTATAAACATGCATCTCAGTGCCTGCACCTCATAACCCTCTGTGTGGTTTAACTCGATTCATTTAGAAGAGCTATCACCATCTATTTCACCTCTTCATGTTCAATGTACCCAATTTGTCTCAAGTCATACAATTTAAATGCAAATGAAATTTTGCCTTCTTTAGATGCATTCGGATGGAAAATACTCAATGATCACACAAATTCCCCAAACTCCATAACTCCATTACGCTTGATGTCAAAGAGATCAAAAACCATGTCTGCAAAGAGGTTCTCCTTTTGAGAGTTTCTAAAGAGTCCTAGCTGAAATTCTTCCTTGTGAATCCACCCATCGCTAAAGACAACACTACTTAATTTATTGAAAAGCTCGTGTAAGGCCTCAACTTCCCTCACAGTGAATGTTGGTTCTGCAGCAAGAACAACAGGTCTTCATTTGTAGGTGATTGCTTAACCATCTTAGTTGATAGCCGATAACAAAATGTGTTGCATAATCCAACAATGCAACGGCCACAAACTTTCCTCCGAGTTCAGAATCTATCAATCACTATGTGTATGTATGCGATATATAAATTCACAACTCCTGTGACTAGAACTCCTCTTTTCTCCTTCGCGAAACACTTGAACAAACCTAACATCTCCAGCTTTACGCATATGACCCTTCAGGTCTTGCCTTGATGCTGATGAAGGGAACCCATGAAGATAACAGGATATTTAGAACGCTTAGAGACTGCACCACGTCCGTCACCACCAACATTGCTGTAACTACTATGGCGATTAATGAATGAAGACTGCCCTCGATAAAAACCCTCCGCTACCAAGCTCGTAGCAATGCGAACGCATCATCATCCAGTGAACCACGCTCCTTCCTATGTATTTGGAAAACATTAATGCAGACATACTGGTAATCAGAAAATGCATTGAATACATAATTTATCAGCTGGTTAAAACAATTTAAATTGTTTCAACACACCGTAAGGCATCTCCGGGGATGCTGCCACTGTCCCTTAAAAATTATTGTAAATGCTATGCGTAACCACCTTTTCTCTGACTGTAAATAAATGAACTTATAGCAATATGTTTTCATACAAAATAAACGAACTCAAACTAACCATAAACAGTAAAACATCAAGTATATATAATTCAATACATAGCGCAATCAAGTATCTGATACATCTGTCCATAGTAACATAAATCGTTAAGTTTTTTTGAACACCGAGAGGAAATTCAATGACAATACTTCTAGCATTGCTACTCTCTCCCCTACCTGAGAGCTTAGTTGCCTCTTTATTTATAATAATAATGGATACATACATAAGGGATAGGTCTTCTCAGACCTTATCTTTTACAAAAGCAGGCTTTTTCCTTTTTACATAATGATTTAAAGCGTGAAGCTTTATTCTCCACTCTTATCCTAATTTTAACTGAAAAAAAAAACATAGAAATTCTATCCCAATTCTTTTTCCTAAACTATTCTCTCATATCCTTTTATTTAGAAAAAGAATTTTTACATAATCTTCACTTCCTATTTTATTAAAAATAACAAAATATTTAAAATTATCACACCCCCCTTTTATCACATATTTACAACTGAAGATGGTCTTGATGCTCCTGCATCATACACCCAACCTTAAAATTAATCATGATCCCATGATCATGTGTTCAGATCTGCTTATGCTTGGATCCCACACTTTGTTCTGCAAGTCATCATGTGCTATTGTTCGTTGCCTTCCTCCAGGTTTCCATATCTTATGCTGCATTGCTCCACTAGCTACACTCTCGCAATCTTCTATTGTCTTCCTTTTGCTGCTTCTCCTTCGTTTCACTGCTACTGGTCTCTTCCGGAATTCCTTCATCATCATCCGCCTCATTAGTTTAATTTCTTTGTCTAACAGACTTTCTCCAACATCTTCAATACGTCCTGTACTCACAAAACAATTATTAGAATAAAAATCACAAGGCATCAGTGCCTTGTACTCCTTTGCCAACATTTCAGTACATTGTTCTGAATCCTCCTCCACTATCAGCACATCAGTATGCTTATCCAAACTTTCCAAAGAATCCTCTGAAGAATTTTCAAGACTGTCAACGAGTCTTTCTCTCATATCATCTTCTTTCATTCGTTCACTGTACTAAACTCTTTCATCTACTGCAATCTCCCTGTCATACTCTGGATTCTCCAACTAGTATTCCAACAAAGCGATTTCTCTGTAGCATTGCTGAAGCATATCATCATCTGTTGCATTCATACATAAACTTTGAGTTTTCACAAAATGTTCAACAGTATCAACTGTTACTTCCCATATCTGCTCTTCAGACTCATTCACTTCTTCTGCATCCATAAGAACTTCCTCTTGTGCTGTAACAGTTTCACAAGATTGCACATCCTTCTCCACACCTGTAATCACATCACAATTGTCAGCTATACAAACACATGAGTTCACATGATCCAGCTCATCTGGATCTACTCAATAGCTCAAGAAATCATCAATGGAAACCCCCTCTGCACTCGCAAACACACACAACTCATCAGTTTTAAAACTGCAAGACTTTTTAGTCTTGACTGCTTTCTTCAGCACTTCCCTTTGATCAGATCTGTATGTGGAATCTTCAAATTTCATCTCTGTCACAAGAACTCTAAGTACCTTTTTCAACAAGGAAATCACAATTTTCCTCAACCTCCTCTCCAATTGTCACCAAATCACTCTCCTTCCCTTCAGTGGAAAGATCCATTTTCCTTTCCGATTTTCTGGTTTTGGCAGCAATTCTTCCAGTACCTGTAATTGTGCCTTTATTACTGCAATCTCTCTTTCTCGAACTTCTGCACTCATCTCATCTCTGTGGCATTTCTCTGAACCTCTTCTTCCTCTAGAAAAACTCCTTCTGCCTTTGGCAGATTGCTTCCTCATGAGTTTCTCACTCACCATGAGTTGTACTAGCCTCTGCAACAGCAATCTCTCTTGCTACCACTTACCTCACCAATCCTTCCCTTTGGATTTGGTCTTTTGGTAAGTACTGGTTCACTGCCTCTCGAACCTCTTGAGCACTCCTCTGCTCTCTCTAGGCTATCTCTTCAACTCACCTTCTTCTTGAGGACACGGCACTTGTCCTCCTTATCCAGCCTTCAGCTGAATGCCAGGTTCACTGCCACTATTTTCTCTGCAACCATAAACTTAAATCATAAATTTCAAATCAAAAATAATCTCACCTTTAAGATCTTTGCATGATCTTGTCTTCTTTCCACTTCTGCAATCTTGCTCACTTGCAATTGTGTATGCTTCATATCAAATTTAAAAATCTGAGCTTTCTTTGAATTATTCACCACACTTCAGTTCTAAAAAAAAAAAACATCTTTAGCTGAGCATTCTAGCTCTCATGCCACCTGATGTAGGGGTAACCCGAATAAACTAGGATCTTTATACACTATGCTTTAAACATGCATCTCAGTGCCTGCACCTCATAACCCTCTGTGTGGTTTAAATCGATTCATTTGGAAGAGCTATCACCATCTATTTCACCTCTTCACATTCAATGTACCCAGTTTGTCTCAAGTCATACAATTTAAATGCAAATGCAATTTTGCCTTCTTTAGATGCATTTGGATGGAAAATACTCAATGATCGCACAAATTCCCCAAACTCTATAACTCCATTACGCTTGATGTCAAAGAGATCAAAAACCCTATCTGCAAAGAGGTTCTCCTTTTGAGAGTTTCTAAAGAGTGCTAGCTGAAATTCTTCCTTGTGAATCCGCCCATTGCTAAAGACAACACTACTTAATTTATTGAAAAGCTCGTGTAAGGCCTCAACTTCCCTCAGAGTGAATGCTGGTTTTGCAGCAAGAACAACAGGTCTTCGTTTGCAGGTGATTGCTTAACCGTCCTAGTCGATAGCTGATAACAAAATGTGTTGCATAATCCAACAATGCAATTGCCACAAACTTTCCTCCGAGTTCAGAATCTCTCAATCACTATGTGTATGTATGCGATATATAAATTCACAACTCCTGCGACTAGAACTCCTCTTTTCTCCTTCGCGGAACACTTGAACAAACCTAACATCTCCATCTTTACGCATATGACCCTTCAGGTCTTGCCTTGATGCTGATGAAGGGAACCCACGAAGATAACACGATATTTAGAATGCTTAGAGACTGCACCACGTCTGCCACCACCAGCACTGTTGTAACTACTATGGCGATTAATGAATGAAGACTGCCCTCGATAAAAACCCTCCGCCACCAAGCTCGTAGCAACACGAACGCATCATCATTCAATGAACCACGCTCCTTCCTATGTATTCGGAAAACATTAACGCAAACATACTTGTAATCAGCAAATGCATTGAATACATAATTTATCAGCTGGTTAAAACAATTTAAATTGTTTCAACAAACCGTAAGGCATCTGCGGGGACGCTGCCACTGTCCCTTAAAAATTATTGTAAATGCTATGCGTAACCAGCTTTTCTCTGACTGTAAATAAATGAACTTACAACAATATGTTTTAAAACAAAAGAAACGAACTCAAACTGCCCATAAACAGTAAAACATCAAGTATATATAATTCAATACATAGTGCAATCAAGTATCGGATACATCTATCCATAGTAAGAGAAATCGTTAAGGCTTTTTGAATGCCGAGAGGAAATTCAATGATAATACTTCTGGCATTGATCCTCTTTCCCCTCCCTGAGAGCTTAGCTGCCTCTTTATTTATAATAGTAATGGATACATACGTAAGGGATAGGTCTTCTCAAACCTTATCTTTTACAAAAGCAGGATTTTTCCTTTTTACATAATGATTTAAAGCGTGAAGCTTTATTCTCCACTTTTATCCTAATTTTAACTGAAAAAAAAACATAGAAATTCTATCCCAATTCTTTTTCCTAAACTATTCTCTCATATCCTTTTATTTAGAAAACTAATATTTACATAATCTTCACTTCCTATTTTATTAAAAATAACAAAATATTTAAAACTATCACACCCCCCTTTTATCACATTTTTACAACTGAAGATGGTCTTGATGCTCGTGCATCATACACCCAACCTTAAAATTAATCATGATCCCGTGATCATGTGTTCAAATCTGCGTATGCCTGGATCCCACACTTTGTTCTGCAAGTCATCATGTGTTATTGTTCGCTGCCTTCCCCCAGGTTTCCATATCTTATGCTCCCTTGCTCCACTAACTACACTCTCGCAATATTCTGATGTCTTCCTTTTGCTGCTTCTCCTTTGTTTTACTGTTGCTAGTCTCTTCCAGAATTCCTTCATCATCGTCTGCCTCATCAGTTTAATTTCTTTGTCTAACAGACTTTCTCCAACATCTTCAATAAGACCTGTACTCACAAAACAATTGTTAGAATGAAAATCATAAGGCATCAGTGCCTTGTACTCCTTTGCCAACATTTCAGTACATTGTTCTGAATCCTTCTCCACTATCAGCACATCAGTATGCTGATCCAAACTTTCCAAAGAATCCTCTGAAGAATTTTCAAGACTGCCAACCAGTCTTTCTCTCATATCATCTGCTTCCATTCATTCACTATACCGAACTCTTTCATCTACTGCAATCTCCCTGTCATACTCTTGATTCTCCAACCAGTATTCCAACAAAGCGATTTCTCTGTAGCATTGCTGAAGCATATCATCATCTGTTGCATTCATACATAAACTTTGAGTTTGCACAAAATGTTCAACAGTATCAACTGTTACCTCCCTTATCTACTCTTCAGACTCATTCACTTCTTCTGCATCCATAAGAACTTCCTCTTGTGCTGTAACAGTTTCACAAGATTGCACATCCTTCTCAACACCCGTAATCACATCACAATTGTCAGCTATACAAACACAAGAGTTCACATGATCCAGCTCATCTGGATCTACCCAATAGCTCAAGAAATCATCATTGATCTCCTCCTCTGTTCCATCAATGGAAACCCCCTCTGCACCTGCAAACACACACAACTCATTAGTTTTAAAACTGCAAGACTTTTTAGTCTTGATTACTTTCTTCAGCACTTCCCTTTGATCAGATCTGCATGTGGAATCTTCAAATTTCATCTCTGGCACAAGAACTCTAAGCCCCTTTTTCATCAAGGCAATCATAATTTGCCTCAACCTCCTCTGCAATTGTCGCCAAATCACTCTCCTTCCCTTCAGTGGAAAGATCCATTTTCCTTTCCGATTTTCCTACTCTTGCAGCCATTCTTCCAGTACCTGTAATTGTGCCTTTATTACTGCAATCTCTCTTTCTCGAACTTCTGCAAGCATCTCATCTTTGTGGCATTTCTTTAAACCTCTTCTTCCTCTAGAAAAACTCCTTCCTCTCGCATACTGCCTCCTCATGAGTTTCTCACTCACCATGAGTTGTACTAGCCTCTGCAACAGCAATCTCTCTTGCTGCCACTTACCTCACCAATCCTTCCCTTTAGATCTGGTCTTCTGGTAAGTACTGGTTCATTGCCTCTCGAACCTCTTGAGCACTCCTCTGCTCTCTCTAGGCTATCTCTTCAACTCACCTTATTCTTGAGGACACTGCACTTGTCCTACTTATCAAGCCTTCAGCTGAATGCCAGGTTCACTGCCACTGTTTTCTCTGCAACCATAAACTTAAATAATAAATTTCAGATCAAAAATCATCTCATCTTTAAGATCTTTGCACGATCTTGTCTTCTTTCCACTTCTGTAATCCTGCTCACTTGAAATTGTGTATGCTGCATATCAAATTTAAAAATCTGAGTTTTCTTTCAATTATTCACCACACTTTAGTTCTAAAAAAAGAACAAACATCTTTAGCTGAGGATTCTAGCTCTGATACCACCTGATGCAGGGGTAACCCACATAAACCAGGATCTTTATACACTATGCTTGTAAACATGCATCTCAGTGCCTACACCTCATAACCCTCTGTGTGGTTTACCTCGATTCATTTAGAAGAGCTATCACCATCTGTTTCACCTCTTCACGTTCAATGTACCCAGTTTGTCTCAAGTCATAAAATTTAAATGCAAATGCAATTTTGCCTTCTTTAGATGCATTTGGATGGAAAATACTCAATGATCGCACAAATTCACCAAACTCTATAACTCCATTACGCTTGATTTCAAAGGATCAAAAACCCTGTCTACAAAGAGGTTCTCCTTTGAGAGTTTCTAAAGAGTGCTAGCTGAAATTCTTCCTTGTGAATCCGCCCATCGCTAAAGACAACACTACTTAATTTCTTGAAAAGCTCGTGTAAGGCCTCAACTTCCCTCACAGTGAATGTTGTTTCTGCAGCAAGAACAACAGGTCTCATTTGCACGTGATTGCTTAACCGTCTTAGTCGATAGCTGATAACAAAATGTGTTGCATAATCCAACAGTGCAACTGCCACAAACTTTCCTCCGAGTTCAGAATCTCTCAATCACTATGTGTATGTATGCGATATATAAATTCACAACTCCTGCGATTGGAACTCCTCTTTTCTCCTTTGCGGAACACTTGAACAAACCTAACATCTCCAGCTTTAAGCATATGACCCTTCAGGTCTTGCCTTGATGTTGATGAAGGGAACCCACGAAGATAACATGATATTTAGAACGCTTAGAGACTGCACCACGTCCACCACCACGAGCACTGCTGTAACTACTATGGCGATTAATGAACGAAGACTGCCCTCTATAAAAACCCTCCGCTACCAAGCTCGTAGCAACACGAATGCATCATCATTCACTGAACGATGCTCCTCCCTATGTATTCGGAAAACATTAATGCAGACATACTCGTAATCAGCAAATGCATTGAATACATAATTTATCAGCTCGTTAAAACAATTTAAATCATTTCAACACACCGTAAGGCATCTCCGGGGACGCTGCCACTGTCCCTTAAAAATTATTGTAAATGCTATGCGTAACCAGCTTTTCTCTGACTGTAAATAAATGAACTTACAACAATATGTTTTCAAACAAAAGAAACGAACTCAGACTGCCCATAAACATTAAAACATCAAGTATATATAATTCAGTACATAGCGCAATCAAGTATGAGATACATTTATCCATAGTAACAGAAATCGTTAAGTTTTTTTGAACGCCGAGAGGAAATTCAATGATAATACTTCTGGCATTTCTCCTCGAGAGCTTAGCTCCCTCTTTATTTATAATAATAATGGATACATACATAAGGGATAGGTCTTCTCAGACCTTATCTTTTACAAAAGCAGGCTTTTTCTTTTCTATATAATGATTTAAAGTGTGAAGCTTTATTCTCCACTGAAAAACATAGAAATTCTATCCCAATTATTTTTCCTAAACTATTCTCTCATATCCTTTTATTTAGAAAAAGAATATTTACATAATCTTCACTTCCTATTTTATTAAAATAACAAAATATTTAAAATTATCACACCCCCCTTTTATCACATATTTACAACTAAAGATGGTCTCGATGCTCCTGCATCATCAAGCTCCATAGAAAATAGCTTTTTAATTTCTGCCATGTTGGAAAAATGACTCCAACACCCTTCTGAAATTAAGACAAAACTCTTGCCAAAACAAAAATTATTACTCATAGTGAAAGTTCAAGTTCAAACATGTGATAACTCAAACAAGTCAAAGACCAATGCATGTATGTCTATGCAGGTGTATTGTTCTAATGGAAAATCACCACATTTAATTTACCTCACTGCATCATCCTAGTAACGTACATGTACATTGCTGATAGATATTTTTAAATTTCCAACAACTATTGCAATAATAGAACCTATGCATGAATTTGTTTTTGATCAGTCACAACAAGAATAATGAGGTTAGTATTAAAATGCTTTGACAAACATTTTTCTAAGAACCTTGCCTTAACTAAATACTACAACTTCAAGCTCCACATAAAATAGATCTCTAATTTCGGCCATCTTGGAAAAATGACTCCAATGCCCTTGTGAAATCAAAAGAAAACTCTAGCTAACACAAAAATTATTACTCACAGTAAAAGTTAAAACATGTGATAAGTCAAATACATTAAACACTCTTGCCAACGCAAAAATTATTACTCATAGTAAAAGTTGAAACACGCGATAACTCAAACACGTTGGATACCAATACATGTATGTTTGTGCATGTGTATTGTTGTAAAGGAAAAATCACAATATTTAATTTAACTCCATGTATTTTTGTGCATGTGTATTGTTGTAAAGGAAAAATCACAATATGTAATTTAACTCCTTGCATTTTAGTACCATATTTTTAAATTTCCAATGATTGTTGCAATAATAAAACCTATCCATGAATTTGTTTCTAATGACTTTCAGAAAAAAAAAATAATGAGGTTAGTATTAAAATTCCTTGACATACATTTTTTTGAGCATTTTGCCTTAGTTAAAGACTATAACTTCAAGCTCCATGGAAAATAATTCTCTAATTTCTACCATCCGAGGCAAATAACTCCAATGCCCTTCTGAAATCAAAAAAAAATTCTTGCCAACACAAAAATTATTGCTGGTAGTAAAAATTGAAACATGTGATAACTCAAACATGTCAAAGACCAATACATGTATGTCTCTCTAGTTGTATTGTTCTAATGGAAAAATCACAACATTTAATTTACCTCTGTGCATCCTCCTAGCATATATGTACATTGTTGATAGATATTTTTAAATTTCCAACAATTGTTGCAATAATAGAACCTATCCATGAATTTGTTTTTGATGAGTGTCACAAAAAAAATAATGAGATTAGTATTACATTTTCTGAGCATTTTTCCTTAACTAAAGACTATAGCTTCAAACTCGCCAGAAAATAGTTCTCTAATTTCTTCCATTTTGGAAAAATGACTCCAATGCCTTTTTGAAATCAAAACAAAACTCTTGCCAACACAAAAATTACTAGTCATCCTAAAAGTTAAACATGTGATAGCTCACACACATCAAAGACCAATACATGTATTTCTATGAAGGTGTATTGTTCTAAAGGAAAAATCACAACATTTAATTTATCTCACTACCTCGTGATAGTGTAGAGGTACACAACCACTGTTGCAATAATAGAACCTATCCATGAATTTGTTTCTGATGACTCTCACAACAAAAATAATGAGGTTAGTATTAAAATCCTTTTACAAACATTTTTTTGAGAATTTTGCCTTAACTAAAGACTACAACTCTAAGCTCCATAGAAAATAGTTCTCTAATTTACATCTTGGAAAAATGACTCCAATGCCCTTCTGAAATAAAAAGAAAACTCTTGTCAGCACAAAAATTATTACTTACAGTAAAAGTTGAAATATGTGATCACTCAAACACCAATACATGTATGTTTGTGTAGACCAATACTATATTTTTCTAAAGGAAAAAAAAAACTCTGTACAAGGTAAAGAATAGATCACATCCAACCAACTAAATTTTCACTTATAATAGAAGATGACTAAAAAGGTCCAAAAATATAAAAAAGATATTTTTAGATACCATGCATGTGAAATTAAAGCAAGCTTGGTTGATTTCTGGATTATGTTGGCTAACCTTGCTCCAAAGTTTGTTTCGCCACTTGAGGAACATGGTGCTGGTCTCGCTTTGAATCAGATGAACATCCAGATAGAAAAATATGAATTGAATCGAAAGTTTTACACTTATGCATGATCAACTATCTGGATGAATGAGTCATTCTTTCCACAAAAAGGGAAAAGGAATTGTCAATCTAAAAAATTGTACAACATCATGCCAAATTCGATGGATATAGTATTTGCAATGATAAAACACACCCCTTTTGTAGCTACATTAAATATTCAACAACAGGGATACAAATGGTATTAGAAATCCTTACATAGAAGTAGAGGTGCCCTTACTCTTTTTCTGACTAGATATGACAGAGGTAGCGGCCTATGAATACCCTGATATCAAGATACCGAGATATGACAGAGGTAGTGGCCTATGAATACCCAGATATCAAGATATCCAAGTTTTGCATGGTCCTCACGCACAAAGGAAGAGGGTATTTCATTTATAAAATATGGAGATTGTATGTTTAGAGGTCTGCATGGAATAAGATTCTGTGGTCATCATGTTCTCTTGGGAGAGGCCCACATCCCTAACTAGGAGCGTAGGTTAGCACTTAAATCTATACATGCAGATTAAGTTACATGATTCAACAGGGTATAAATCAATTATCAGTTTTAATGGCCGCAGTGTTTCCCCTCGATTCCATTTTTGTTAGTGCTTGCCCTAGTGATATTTGTTTATGCTTTCCCTAGTGGGTTTGAACCTCATCGAACAATTGCGAAAAAACTAGGAATGCAGGGGATGTGATCAAAGATAGTTTTCAATTGAGTATATATAAAATGAAAAGAGTTCTGATCTTTGTCCTCAATAAATACCAACAACACAAGTAATAAATAACAGGAGGCCATCAAATCCAAATTATATATATGTAAACCATCCAAAAAATATGCAGAAAAGTACAAAGAAACAGGCATATTGAATGCATACCTTTTGTTCCATCATTGAACGCTTTGGAAACATGCAGTGGAGTTTTCTTCAATCCATCTCGGTTAAAATTTTCGCCCTAACTCCTTCAACACCATAACAACAGCTACGATGGTGGGGTTCCAAGATGGTGGGGCTTCAATCGGATCCCTCGTATTGTTCTGTGCTTGCATCTCGGTATGGTTTGAGGTTGAAATCTATTGCAAGAGTCCTGTGTTCAACCAGCCTCTCCCTCCCCCTACCCCTCACATTGGCGAAGGAAATTACATCCTCCAAATGGATAGAAAAACGTTTTGGGTTATGGAAATGCCGGGTAGAAAGGACTGTAAAACAACAAGCAAGGCAGAGATATGGCCAGCCTGTTGCAACTGGAGCATGTAAGAGAAATAATATTAGAGTGATAATATTTCAAAAAATAGTCATAAGAGAAATAATATTAGAGTGATAATATTTCAAAAAATAGTCATAAGAGAAATAATATTAGAGTGATAATATTTTAAAATTTTAGTCATATTGTTTTACATACTTTAATATAAAACAAACTCTAAAATGGTTAATTTAAGAAAAAATTGTGTATTTATTTAATGGTGGGATCATTTTATCACAATAATTTATGTTAGTAATGATCATTTATGTTAGTAATGGTGCGATCATTTCTTTTCTTTTTTTAAAGGAACTTTTTCTAGACATACAGTTTATTAAGCAAAAATCATTTTATTATATATTTTTCAAGTAATATAAATCATTTTATGGCTATCTTTAAAAGAATTAAGACCCATAACATTAGTGATGGTGTAAGGCTCGTATCAAAGTGGTATGAGTTTCTTATGGGAGTTTGTTAATCGCCCATTATGCAAGTCCAACCATAACCCATCACCAACCTTAACCTTATGTGGAACCCAACGGATTGTGTATCTACATGTAATTGGAGTTGGTAACTTTCTACAAAATATCGTGAACATATTGTTGAATTTGTCTGATACGTTCCTCAAAATTGGTTGCTTTGCTAACCTCATTCCAAATATAGGAGGTATCTTCATGCGTTATATGATGAATATAGCTACATCAATTTGTGTCAATTGTTGGGACCCTAAGCATGCTTGAAATGGTTTGTGGCCAATAGAAATATGAAGAGCTATGTTGAAATTATGTTGAAAATATGGAAGGATTTCAACACGTGTATGTGGATGCTCACAATTGTATACTCTAAAGACATCTATAATAATTCTATTGACTACTACTTTTTATTCAACAATCTAGGAATGGAAGGTAGTGGGTTTAATCAAGCTTGATGTCCATCATGGACCAAAGGTTAAACTAAAAAATACTAAGGAACCTACTATCCCTATCAAGAAATATGGTATTTGGAAACCCAAAGTGAACTAAAATATGCTCGAAGAAGAACTTATGAGTGGATTTTGTTGCAACAATCTTCTTACAAGGTGCCAAAATTCCCATCCTAAGGAAGCAATCAACAACAACAAAAACACATCCATTACCATGCTTGGTTGAGGGAAAACATTACATAAAATCTAGGGGCACTAATTCCCAAGGATTATCTAGACTAGGTAAAGGCCTACAATTGGTGTGGATGGCCATTTGCTTTCGTAGAATATAATTCTTCCACTAATTACAGGCTTCAGCAATAGAATGCAGCTCGTTTTCATAGGTTGGCTATATATGAAACCCATGATAGAGTGTTTGGCTATGATAGACCATTGAATGTTTGTTTTGTATGGGCACTACATCAAAAACATGAATTATTCCCTCATAAAGTCCTTGTTGTGTAGCCATTCATCGAATAATGGTGTTGGAGATAATATTTTTTCCATAAAGTAGAGAACCAAAAATAGGCTTATGAACACCATCAATATCTAATAGAGGTGTTGCAATTAAATCAATAATGAATACAAAAGTTGTGGTCAATAGGATAGGGATCATCAAGATGTTGAACGATCCAATGTAAAGATGGTTTTCAATTCTAGTGATCTAGTCACATAAAAGACCCCACAAATTTGTGCTTTGGGATACACCCAAGATTCAATAAGTAATCTAAAGTGAGAGGATTCATTGATAAGGTGGCAGTGGCAGGAACTTTCAGTTAACCCAAAATGAAATCTTGTGAGTCTTGCACAACTAAGTTGCCAATTTGACCATTAAATGGAGGCACAATTTCACAAGTGGCAACATCTCACATTTAGGGAACATGCCCATAAATCATCATGTGTTTTTCCATTGAGGGTACCTTTAACATTTTCCAAGGCACAAGTCACATATTTGGAGGAATTTTGCATAACTTGTCACATTCCTCTAGCTTCATGCATGAAGTTGTGCTCACATCCTTTAAGAAGATTTCAGAGGATTTCATGGCATAGTCAACGGCCACATGTATAAAAGAAGAACGCCATAGTCAAGAATATGAAAATTGCAATTTGTATCACGTGGCATAAAGCAGAAGGACATAGGTGAAGAGTACTCCATTTTGAAACAACTAAAAACTTGTTTATCTCATATTTTCAAAGAAGAGAAGATACCTTATGACAAAAGGCCCAAGTTGCCAATGGAGGAAGACTAGGGTAAGGGTTACTTTTTCTTTCACATGTTGAGAGATATTCCTGTATTTTAAGGCATGTTTTGTTGTTCAGTTGACATATTTGGAAGCACAATTGCACAAGTGGAAATATCTCACATTTGGGGCACTTGCCTACGAATTTTTATGCATGTTTTTATTAAGGGTATCTTTCACATTCCCTAAGGCACAAATCAAATATTTTGAGGTATCTTGAATGACTTGTGACATTTGACTATATTCACACATGAAGAGGAGTTCCCATCATTTAAGAATGTTTTGGAGGGTTTTCATGGCATAGTCAAGGGTCACATTTGCAAAAGAAGAACACCCAAGTCGAGAATATGTAATCTATGCTACCAAGGTATTGGTAGACGTGCCAAGTTCTATGGCATGTCAAGATTTAAACTATGTTGCTAAGGGATTGTTAGACATGTGAGGTGCTATGGCATGTTAAGATGTAAACTATGTTTCTTATTTGTTTTATGGCCACAGTTGGACATGAGCATTGAATTGGTAACTTGTAACTTTTTAAGTGGGATAAGTTGAAATTGGACATGAGTAGCCTAAGATAAGCTATATTCAGTTATTAGGTCAACAAGGCACAATCTAGTTGTAGTAACCATAACTTGGGAGGTTGTTGTAGTCGAAGCAAGACTTGGTTGGGTTCCCAAGTCCCAAAAAAAGTAAGGGTAGTTGTGAGGGAATGATAATTAAGGAGTTTCAGGGTGTGCTAAGGAATGAAAAGGTGTGCCAACACATGCCAGACAATATTAATGCATGTTAGGAGTGTTAGGGACTGCAAAAACATCACAAGGGAGAACTAGGTTGAAATGCATGGAAATTAACGAATAAGAGTGTGTATGAAGGAGTGTCAATGAATTCCAAGTGTCTCAAGGATAAAGTTTGTTAGGAGAAGGTCAAAAAAAGACTTGTAGGAGGCAATCCTATAGTTATAATAAGGGGCTGCACAAAGCAGTTTCATACAAAGGGAGACTTTGGCTTGGGCACAACATTGTTTTTCCAATGACTTGGTTGGGTTCCCAAGTTGCAAAAATGGTAAGGCTATCTATGAGGGAATGACAAATAGGGAGGACCAAGGTGTGCTGAGGAATTTGATAAAGTACTAACACATGCTAGATAGTTCCAAAGAATGATAGGCATGCCAAGATGTGCTAGGTGTGAGGGTGTGGCGTGAACAAATGTTAGGGAGTGTGAGAGAAAAGTACCAAGGAAAAACAAGGGAGAACTAGTTTCAAATGCATGGAAATGAAGTGTCTCTGAGCCCCAAGTGCTCTAAGGAGGGAATAACAAGGTATGATAGGTAGTGCAAAGGCATGATAGAATGCTAGGGAAGCATACCAAGATGTGTCAACTGCCAAGGTGTTCCAATGCGTTCTAAGGAGTGTTAGGGAGTACCAGGGAAACACAAGGGAGCACTATGTCAAAATGCATGGAAATGAATGAATAAGAGTGTGTGACAGGGAGTGCCAGTGAGTTCTAGGTGTGTTAAGGAGGGAGCGACATGGTATGCTAGGAAACATTAATTCATGCTAGAGTGCCAGGGCAGCATGCACTCAATATGTGCCATGTGCCAGGTTATACCAACATGTGTTGGGAAGTGTTAGGGAGTGCTAGGGAAACACAAGAGAGAACTAGGTCAAAATGCATGGAAATGAATGAATAAGAGTGTGTGACATGGAGTGTTAGTGAGTTCCAGGTGTGCTAAGGAGGGAGTGACATGGTATGCTAGGCAGTGTTAAGTCATGTTAGAGTGACACGGCGACATGCGGCCAAGATGTGCCAGGTACCAGGCTATGCCAACATGTGCTAGGAAGTGTTAGGGAGCGCCAATGAAACAGAAGGGAGCACTAGGTTAAATTTAGCATAGAAATGAACGAATAAGAGATTGTGACAAGAAGTTTTAGTGAGTTACAGGTGTGATAAGGAGGGAGTCACAAGGTATGCTAGGCAGTTATAAGACATGCTAGAGGTTGGGGAAACATGCCAAGATGTGCCAAGTTCTAGGGTGTGCCAATGCATGCGAGGGAGTTTTATGTAATGCCAAGGAAACACAAGGGAGAATTAGTTTCAAATGTATGGAAGTGAATGAATAAGAGTGTGTGACAAGGAGTGTCAACGAAGTCTAGGTGTGCTGAGGAGGGAGTGAGAAGGTATGCTAGGTAGTGTCAATGAATCCTAGAGTTCCACGGAAACATGCCAAGGTGTCTTACGTGCTAAAGTGTGCCAATGTGTGCAAGGGAGTGTTACAGAGTTCCACGAAAACACAAGGGAGAACTAGTTCAAAATGCATGGAAATGAACAAATAAGATTTTGTGATGGGGAGTGTTAGTGAGTTCAAAGTGTGTTAAGCACGGAGTGACAAGGTTATATGCCGGGTAGTAGAAAGGCATGCTAGAGTTCCAAGGCATGTTAGGGAGTGATGGGGTGTGCTAGGGAGTACCAAAGCATGCCAAGAAATGCACGGGATGCCAACACGTGCCAAGGGATTGTTAGACATGCTAGGTGTTATGGAATGTGAAGATGTAAACTATGTTTCTTAGTCACTTTATTGCCACAGTTGGACATGGGCCTTGACTTGGTAGCTTGTTAAGTGGGATCAGTTTATATTGGACATGAGTAGCATAAGATGAGTTATAAGCAGTTCTTAGGTGAACAAGGCATAGTCTAGTTGTAGTAACTATAACTTGGTCAAGTTGTTGTAGTCAACATAGGACTTGGTTGGGTTCCCATGTCTCAAGAAACATAATGTTAGTAGTGAGGGTATGATAGCTAAGGAGTGTTAGTGCATGAAAAGGAAAGAAGATGCATTCTGACACATGCTAGATAGTGTCAATACATGTTGAGGAGTGTTAGGGAGTGTTAGGGCATCACCAAGGAGAACTAGGTCAAAATGCATGGAAATGAACAAATAAGAGTGTGTGCTAAGGAGAGTTAGTGAATTCCAAGTGTCATAAGGATGAAGTGTGTTAGGATAAATTTAGAATAGGAGCTGTAAGAGGCAAGCCTATGTTTGTGATAAGGCTTGGAAAAATTCGTCTTAGAAAAAGGGAGATTTTGGGTTGGGTACAACATTATTTTTCCAATGACTTGGTTGGGTTCCCAACTCACAAAAAAAGTAAGGCTATGTGTGAGGGCATGACAGCTAGGGAGTGCCAAGGTCTTCCAAGGAATTTCAGGTAGTACTAACACATGATAGATAGTTCCAAGGCATTTTAGGCATGCCAAGTGCTAACGGAAGCCAAGATGTTCCAGGCGCCAACACATGCTAGTGAGTGTTAGGGCCAAGTGCCAGGGAAACACAAGGGAGAACTCATTCCAAATGCATGGATATGAATGAATAAGAGTCCAACAGAGAGTTTTAGTGAGTACTAGGTGTGTGTTATGAAACCAACTCAAGGAAAGATAGAAAAGATAGATCAACGCCTAAGAATTCAGCCTCTTCGAGGGGGAAACCTCCTTTACATTACATAAATCAACAATTCTTGGATGATTCAAATGACAAAACCTCCTTTCTGTATATAGGTGTCTAACAACTCACAATATAATCCAGCCTACCTAAAAATAATAATAGAGGGATTCTATGGGGCACAGTAATAACAATATGGGGGCAATAGGGGCACAACAATATTAATAAAGGGTATAACTACAATAGTAATGGGGTAATCACTAGTATTATAGGGACCCAACATGGCCCTCTCCTTCAAAAAAGTGTTGTCCTCAACGCTTGAGTAGTTCTGGATACTTCTGCATAAAATTCTCATCCTCCCATGTGGAATCATCAACGGATAAGTTCTTCCACTTGATAAGATACTCTCAAATTGAACGATTTCGTAGCTGTCGAGTTCTTGTTTCTGTGATGGCTTCCGGTTCCAATATAATTTTTCCTTCCTCGTCAAGTTCTGGCAATATTGTTTGAACTGGGATCTTGTTGCCTATAACCTTCTTTAAACATGAAACATGGAAAACTGAGTGCACTTGAGAAGCTGTAGGAAGCTCCAATTTGTATGCCATAGTACCAATCTTTTGTAACACCTTGTACGAACCATAATACTTTGGTGACAATTTGTTATCCTTGTTATTTTGCTTGAGGGACATTCGTTTATATGGTTGTAGCCGTAGGAATACCCAATCACCTACATCAAAACTTCTTTCACTACGATGTTGATCTGCCTGTTGTTTCATTCTATTTTGTGCCAACACAAGGTTATCCTTTAATAGTTGGGGAACTTGTTGTTGATGCTCGATGTGATGTTCCACTGCTTGAACCTTAGAATTTTCTCTTAAATATGATGTGATGGAAGGTGGCTGATATCCATAAAGTGCCATAAATGGGGTCATTTTTGTTGCAGTATGGAAGGAAGTGTTATACCACCATTCAACCAGAGGCAACCATTTGACCCATTGTTTTTGTTTATCAGATACAAAGCAACAAAGATATCCTTCCAAACATTTGTTTACTATCTCAGTTTGCCCATCAGATTGAGGATGATAAGATGAGCTCTGAGCTAACTGAGTACCGAGACAAGAAAATAATTCTGTCCAAAAATTTCCTGTAAAAATGGGATCTCTGTCACTTACAATAATCTTTGGGTTTCCATGTAGCTTTTGAATTGTTTCCATAAATTCTATAGAAACTGTACTGGCTTTAAATGGATGTGATAATGCAAAAAAGTGTCTATACTTTGTAAGTCTGTCAACTACCACCATGATGACACTCTTTCCCTCATACTTGGGTAAATTTGTGATTAAATCATTGAAACCTTCTCCCAACGTTGGCTTGGAATGAATAAAGGTTGTAATAGACCTGGAGTCTTAATTGTTTCAGCTTTATTTTGTTGGCATACCAAACATTCCGCCACAAACTTTTGAATATCTGATTTAAGGCCATCCCAAAAAAATTCCTTCTTAACCCTGTGGTAAGTTTTT
>APFE030896739.1:152023-190094 GCA_000404065.3 Pinus taeda | reverse complement strand
AGAAATGGCGCACAACAATGCTTCCACATCCTCATCCTTTCTTGAGAGTGCATCTGCCACCACATTTTCCTTCGCTTTTTTGTAGATGATTTCAAAGTCATAACCCAACATCTTTGTGACCCACTTTTGTTGCTCTTCAGAGGATAATATTTGTTCTAAAAATTATTTAAGGCTATCATGATCCGTTTTTACCTTGAAGTGTCTTCCCATTAGGTAGGGTTGCAATTTCCTAAGTGCATGGAGTATTGCCAACATTTCCTTCTCATAAATAGCTTTGCTTGAAAACTTTCCCTTGATTGGATGACTTTCAAAAGAAATCGGTCTTTCATCTTGCATCAGAACAGCACCAATTCCATTTCCTGAAGCATCACATTCCACAATAAAGGCTTTCATCAAGTCCGGTGTAGCTAAAACCGGTGCTTGGCACATTGCCTCTTTAAGATGTTCAAAGGCCTTTGTTGCTTCCGGAGTCCATGAAAATGCATCTTTCTTCAATAATGTTGTTAGAGGTGGTGCTATTCTCCCAGAATTTTTAACAAACTTGTGATAATACCCTGTCAACCTGAGAAATCTGCGCAGATGCTTTATGGATGTGGGGATTCTCCATTCTTAATGGCTTTAATTTTGCTAGGGTCTACCTTAACTCCTTCATGAGATACAATATGACCCAAATATTCCACCTCCTGGACTCCAAAGAAACATTTGGATCTTTTTGCGTATAATTGTTTCTCCTCCAATAGTTGTAGCACCCTGTCAACATGTTCAACATGATCCTTCCAAGACTTGCCGCAGATTAGTATATCATCAAAAAATACCAACACAAATTTTCTAAGGAATGGTTTGAAAATTGAATTCATCAAACCTTGAAATGTTGAAGGTGCATTGGTAAGGCCAAAAGGCATGACCAAAAATTCATAATGACCCTCATGAGTTCTAAATGCTATTTTCAAAATGTCTTCAGTCTTCATTTTGATTTGATGATATCCTAAATGAAGATCCAACTTGGTGAAGTAAATTGATCCATGCAATTCATCCAGTAATTCATCAATGACAGGAATGGGAAACTTATCTTTAACAGTGAACTTGTTGAGCTCCCTATAATCTGGACACATGTGCCATGATCCATCCTTCTTGTGCACCAATACTACTGGAGCAAAGAAAGAACTTTGAGTCGGTTGAATTATACCAGCCTCTAGCATTTCTGCAACCATACGTTCAATTTCACTCTTTTGGGCATAGGGATATCTGTACGGCCTAATGTTTGGAGGAAAACTTCCTAGAATCAAATGAATAGCATGATCATGATCACACATAGGTGGGAGACCTTTGGGAGTCTCAAATACCTTGGAATGATTGTCCAGGACTTTTTGGAGATTTGGAGAAATAGATGATTCCGATGCGGAAACATCTAGCGAGCATAATTGTGCAATTACAGTTGTTTTCTCCTTTTTTAGAAGCTTTGTCATACCATTATCGCTGATTATCTTTCCTGGTTTTCCTACAATACCCCTTAATTCAACTTCCTTTCCTTCTGTAGAAAATTTCATGAAAAGTTCTTGAAAATTAAAAGCTATTGTACCGAGGGATTGTAGCCATTGGACTCCTAGTACAACATCAGCACCTCCCGTTGGAATCGAAAGCATTGGGCTAGTCAATACATATTCTCCCATGGATAGCTTGATATTATGGCACTTTTCAGAGAAATTTATTGTTCCTCCATTTGAAATCATCACTTGACACTCTGGTGCTAGATACAGGTAGAAATTCAATTCTTTTCATACCTTACAATGAATAAAATTGTGGTTGCTTCCTAAATCAATCAAAAATATTACCTTTTTCTTCTTGATTTGTCCTTCTATCTTGAAGGTTTGAGGAGTGGTAATTCTCACCAATGCATTACAAGATATGGTTAGATTTATTTGTTTTTCATCTAGGCTTTGTTCCGGGAGTATATACTCTTCTTTTGACCTTTCTTGCTCCTTTTCTTCTTCCTCTTCATAATCTATGTAGAATAATTTCTTCTCAGCACACTTATGACCTTTAGTGTATTTGCTATCACCACTGTAACAAAGCCCTTTTGCTCTTTTTTCTTCGAATTGTTGTGGTGTCAACCTTATAGGTTGTGGAAGACTGGGGGAAACAACACTTCCGTCTTTATTGTTGTGAGTGGTATGCTTCTTGGTTGCCATAATTTTGCTTTCCATTTTTCTTGCTAACCTGAATGCCTTCTCTAATGAATCAGCTTCCCAAAGGTGAACATCATGTTGGATATTATCCTTTAAAGACCTTATGAACACATCAATCCTATGCTCCTCTCGAATATCATTTACCCTTATGTTCAATTTTTGGAACTCCTAAATGTGCTCCATTATTGAACCCTTTTGTTTGAGAATTATCAATTGGCTTAAAAAAGTGTTGCTTTTTGTATCCTCATAATGTGCTATCAATTCTTCTGTAAAAATTGCCCAAGTGATAAATTGTTTACGAGAGTAAAGCCATCGATACCATACAAACTAATTTCGTTCCAAACATAAAGTTGCCATACGTACCTTTTGTGTGTTTTGCAGATTATTGAGATCGAAGAATTGCTCCATCTGTAATATCCATGTAGCAGGATCCTTGCCATCAAACTTCCTCCTATCGATTTTTGGAATATGGTGAGTCTTCAATCCAACATTAACGTCTATGGAATCATGATTAACATTTCTTTTATTCTCATCATGAGTTTCCTTTAGTACCCTTTCACCCTTAGTGCCCATTTCTTGTAGCAACTTATTCATATTTATCTTCAATTCATCCATGTCTCTCTTCAAAACTATCTTCAAATCATCCATCTTAACTTCCACGTCAATCATCTTAGCTTCTACGCCTTTCTTTAAATAGTCCATCTTAGCTTATACACCTTTCTTTAAACCATCCATCTTAGCTTCTATATATTTCTTTAAACCATCCATCTTAGATTCTATTCCTTTTTGTGTAAGGGACAATTGTTGCACTTGGTCTTGTAATTTTGATATATCATGTTGCATTTCTTCCTCTTCTTCACGAGTAATTCTAGAGCTTTCGGGTTCCTTAGTAGGTGTTTGCATTTTCTTTCCTCGGGGCATCAATTACCAATAATAATGCTTTACCATGCCCTTTGAATTCCTTCAAAATAAATTTCCAAACCAAGATTAAGCAAAAATTTAAGAAAATCTACACACCTTTTTTCACTTTGTAGGAGCTCGATATTTCCTCTGATGTATCTCTGTACTTTCAAATCATCTAGTTCTGAATTTGTGACCTGTAGTATCCCTCTGTGTCCTCTTTCCAATGCCACAAGTGTGACCCAAATTGGATTCTCCAAGGAAGAGTTATGTGAAATCTCCCACAATGACGTGATTATAGACTAGTTTAGTAGAGCGAACTTGTACAGCGTGCCACAAGTCACTGTTTCGACCTTTGGATCTGAAAAATGCATACAAGAAACTAAATTTTGTCCTATTTCTATACCTTCTTATGAAATTTCAATCCAATCCCCAGAGAGAAAGTTATGACAATTTTCCCCAGGTCACCTGTTTGGAATGTAATTCACGAGTCTACAAAAATACCAACTTCCTCAGATCATATCTCCACAAATATAGCGTGAAAAGCTCTGAAATTCGGACCCAAGGTTCAACGCGATTTTTTCTTAAATGGTTTTTTTTGTAACTTCTGAAACTTCACAGAAAAAAACTTATAGCGAAAAAGCCACGATGACCTATTTGGAGCAGTGAAACCATAGAATCCAAAGCCCTCATACCAAATGTTATGAAACCAGCTCAAGAAAAGATAGAAAAGATAGATCAACGCCTTAGAATTCAGCCTCTTCGAGGGGGAAACCTCCTTTACATTACATAAATCATCAATTCTTGAATGATTCAAATGAAAAAACCTCCTTTCTATGTATAGGAGTCTAAGGAGTCACAATATAATTCAGCCGACGTAACAATAATAATATAAAGCCACAAAAATAACAATAGAGGGATTCTATGGGGCATAGTAATAACAATATGGGGGTAATACGGGCACAACAATATTAATAAGGGGTATAAATACAATAGTAATGGGGTAATCACTAGTATTATAGGGACCCAACAGTGTGCCAGGTGTCAGGGAGTGCTAGGATGTGCTAAGGAGTATCAAAGAATGCCAAGGAATGCAGGGGATGCTAACACATGCCACATAGTGCCAAGGGATTGTCAGACATGCTAGGTGTTATGGAAACTCAAGATGTAAACTATGTTTCTTAGTTTTTTAGCAACCACGATTGGATGTGAGCCTTGTATTCATAACATTTCAGGTTGTATGATTTGAGATTCAACATGAGTAACCTAAGACAAGTTATAGTAATTTCTTAGGTGAACAAGGCATAGTCTAGTTGTAGTAACTATAACTTGGTCAAGTTGTTGTAGTCTAGGTGGGATTTGGTTAGGTTCCCATGTTGCAAAAAAATTAAGGTTAGTTGCGAGTGAATGCTAGCTAAGGAGTGTTAGGGTATGCTAAGGAATGAAAAGGTTTGCTAACACATGCCATATAGTGTGAATGCATGTCGAGGAGTGTTGGGGAGTGTCTATGTATCACACGGGAAAACTATGTCAAAATGCATGGAAATGAACGAAAAAAAGTGTGTGTAAGGGAGTGTTATTGAATTCCAAGTATCCGAACGATGAAGTGTGTTAGGAGAATTTTAGAATAGGACTTGTAGGAGGCAAGCCTACGATTGTGATAAGGGGATGGAAAAATTATTTTCAGATAAAGGGAGATGTTGGGCTAGGCACAAAATTATTTTTTCAATTACTTGGTTGGTTTCCAAAGTCGCGAAAGAAGTACGACTATCTATAAGGGCATAACAAATAGAGATTACCAACGTGTGACACGACTTGGTTGGGTTCCCAAGTCCATTTAGGAATTTCTTCAAAGTTCAAATTTAATTCAATTAACATGTAGCCTAAGAAAAATCAGATTTGAAAAGGAGATAACCCAAAGATGTAGACTATATATCTCATATTTATATATCCTAATTTCCAGACATCGAAATGACACCTTTTAGCATACTATTGTGAATGCATCCTAAAATGCTAGAGAAGAATATTAATGTTTATTTTTGTTAAAAATTGAAACTAGGGCCAAATTCCACTTTGAACAACTCCTTTACGGAATATAATTGTGGCATTCAATTTCTCTATTTGAGAGGAACAAAATTCATCTAAAGATCATCAAATTTGGATAAGTAGAAGTGGAATTTTGAATTTACGTTTCTTTCATGTAAATTATTTAGGTCGGCCTCAACTATATGTCGGCTTAAGAAGATCAAAAGTCATGTCCTCTCAACTCCACTAAATTGTATATATAGAGGAGCATTCTCTCTCATTTGGGACACATCAATCAAAATAAGAAGATATCTTTGTGGCAACGAAGATTAAGGAGGATAAATTCCAGTTATTGTTGGGATTGTTTTGGTTAGGAGTTTCTCATAATAGGTCTAATTTTGGAAGAAGTGCTTCGCTATGTTTAAGGAAAATATTATATATGGTATTTCACTTGCTTTGTATGGGACTCATTGTATTACTGTCTCGATTATGGAAGGCAATATGAACAATAACCAGAATTTTATTCTCCTTAATCTTCGTTGCCACAAAGATATATTTTTCATTTGATTGATGTGTCCCAAATTGGACATAATTCTCCTCTATATATACAATTCAATGGAGTTGAGGGGACATGACTTTTGATCTTCTTAATTCGACATAAAATGAAGGCCAACCTAAATAATTTACATGAGAGAAACATAAATTGAAAATTCCACTTCTACATATCCAAATTTGACTATCTTTAGATCAATTTTGGTCCTATAGAAAAGAAGAATTCAATGCCACAATTATATTCCCCAAAGGAGCTCTTCAAAGTAGAATTTGGCCCTAGTTGATATTTTTAACAAAAATAACCATCAATATTTTTTTCTAGCATTTTGGGTTGAATTCACAATAGTATGCTAAAAATTGTCATTTCAATGTCTGGAAATTAGGATATATACATGTGAGATATATAGTCTACATCATTGGGTTATCTCCTTTTCAAATTTGAGTCTTTTTAGGCTACATGTTAATTGTTTGAACTTTTAACTTTCAAGAAATTCGTGAATGGACTTCGTAAAGAGTTGGTTGGATTCCCAGGTCCCAAAAAAGGTAAGGGTAGTTGAGAGGGAATGATAATTAAGGAGTGTCAGGATGTGCCAATGAATGAAAAGGCATGCTAGCACATGCGAGACAGTTTCAATGCATGTTAAGGAGTGTTAGGGAGTGCGAAAACATCAAAAGGGAGAACTAGGTCAAAATTCATGGAAATTGAAAAATAAGAGCGTGTGCGAACGAGTGTCAATTAATTCCAAGTGTCTCAAGGATAGAGTGTGTTAGGAGAAGGTCAGGATAATACTTGTAGAAGGAAATCCTATGTTATAATAAGGGGTTGGACAAAGCAGTTTCAGACAATGGGAGACTTTCGGTTGGGCACAACATTTGTTTTTCCAATGACTTTGTTGGGTTCCCAAGTCACAGAAAAAGTAAGGCTATCTACGAGGGAATGGAAGTTATGGAGTATGAAGGTGTTTCAGGGAATTTCAGGAAGTAGTAGAACATACTAGACAATTTGAAAGTATTATAAGCATGGCGAGATGTGTCAGGTGCCAGGGTGTGACATCAACGTGTGCTAGGGAGTGTGAGGATGAAGTGCCAAGGAAACACAAGGGAGCACCAATTTCAAATGCATGGAAATGAATGAATAAGAGTGCTAGGTCTCTCTCATTAATAGAATTGATAGAGCTTGATTATGTATGAAATAATATAGTTCCTACACACACTGGTGGAACCTTATATAAAGGAAATTTACTAGATAATAAACCTAATAGAGATGAATCATATGTTGACTCATAGGAAAACTATATTCTTATTACTTGAGGGAAATGATACACACTAATTAATTCTTAACAAATTGACTGACTATTATAACCACTATGACCTTGGACACATAATGAAAAATACTCCACAACAATGGTCTTAAATCATTATCTTTTGGAAAAAGGTATAGTAATAGGTACATAGTGTCATCAAAAACTCATCGGAATGATCAATGATGACAAACATTTTTTGACCATCACCAAAAGTGACCAAAAAGAGCATTGGTGAGGGTCAATAAAAGAGTGTCACTAGAAGTGTCACCAAAGAGAGAATTAGTGACGGACCTTTAACAACCCTCACAAAAAGTGTCATTTAAAATGGCTTTGGTGGCAAACCTTAAAGGACCATTACTATATACACTTACAACAATGATGTTTTAAAGACTGTCACCATATATGACATTGGTGACGAACTTTAAAGGTATGTCACAGGCATGAAGTGTCACCAAAAACTCATTGGAATGATCAATCATGACGAACATTTATTGATCATCACCAAAAGTAACCAAAAATATCATTGGTGATGGTCAATAAAAAATCATCACTAGAAGTGTCACCAAAGAGAGAATTAGTGATGGAACTTCAACGACCCTCACCAAAAGTGTCACCAAAGAGAGAATTAGTGATAGGACTTTAATGACCCTCACCAAAAGTGTAATTCAAAAAGGGTTTGGTGACAAACCTTAAAGGACCGTCACTATATACACTTACAACAACGCTTTTTTAAAGATCGTCACCATATGCGACATTGATGATGGGCGTTAAAGGTCCACCATAGGATGACCCTCACCAACGACCTTTTTTCTTGTAGTTATATATCCTTAGGAATATTGTTAACAAATTATTTTGTGAACCATTCAATCAACAACTCATTAGAAATCTCGAATTTGATGAGGCTACATCGACGTCTCCATTCACGGATATGATCAGAGATGAGAGTCGCAGTACATTTCTTAAGGGATGTGAACAAATGAGTGCAAGTTTCATATCGAACCAGAAATGGGAAGTGAGTGACGAAAGCCATAGCCAAAGATTTGAAGTCAACATAAGTACCTTGAGGTAACTCGATATACCATTTTGTGCCAATTGCTGTGAGGGTTCACTGAAAGAGGTGAAGACTTATAGAATCATTAACATATGAATTTTGAGGAGCACCATAGGTGATATGTCATCAAATGGGCTTGTAGGTCATATTTATACTTTCCTTCAAATTTGAGGAAATCTCTTGGGATTTTGGTAGGAGAAGGAGGCCAATAAGGCGAAGGAAGAATGGGATCATTCGTCAGCCTCAAGGCATAAGGCAACTCCAATGTAGCCAAAAAGAGAAATTGCAGATTAAACGACATGTAGGGCCTTTGAGGAGACCCAAACTATGGGTTCCAACCTTGCCGATAAGGATTATGCCCCCATATCTGAGGATTTTTACCATACATGATTTTATTTTCCCCCCATTGAGGGAGACCTTGACCATAAGCCGGATTTTTTCTAGGGTAGGTTTGATATTGACCTACCATAGGCCATTGATAGGAATTGTACATGAAATATGGGCTATAAGGTTGTTGAACCTATTGAAACTGGACATAAGGATAATGACCCTATTGTTGCAGGGTTTTACCTTGGGCTTGCACGAGTTGATCTTGTCGATACGGTAATGAAGCTTGTTGCTGCAAAGGTTGACCTTGTTGCAACGAAGGTCGATTTTGCTGTTGTAAAGGTTGACCTTGTTGCTACAAAGGTTAGCCTTGCGAGTACAAAGGTTGAGTAGACTGCTAAACAAACTGAGTTTGTTGCTGCAAAGGCTGTTGAGATTGTACCAAAGGTTTCCCCTACTATTGTAACAGTTTCCCTTGTTTCTGCAATGTTTTCCCTTACTACTGCAAAGGTTGCGCTTACTGCTGCAAAGGTTGCCATTGCTGCTACAATGATTTTCTTTATTATTGGAAAGGTTATCCTTGCTGTTGCAAGGGCTGTTAAATAGTTCCTTGGGACATATCCTGTGGGTATTGGTAATTTAAAAATTGGATGTGCTCATATCTACTAGGAATAATGGATTGACCAAGATGGATATAAGCTCCTGCTTGAGGAATGTAAGATGGATTAACCAAGGTTTACGAACCATATGGAACATAAGCCTATTGGAGTGGAATATGAGCCATATAAGGCTATTGATATTGGATGTTACTTGACTGAGATGGACCAACATGGTTAGGAATACCACCATAATAAGGTTAGTTAAGTCAAACCATGTGAGTTTTTAATCCACTCACATTGATTTCACCTGACACAAGAGGAATATTCAGATCTTGCCCCTAATGCAGTGGCACATTATGTCCACTTGACGAAGGGGTAGAAGAACTAACTGAAACCTGACATGAAATAGTCTGTTGTACCAGAAGGGTTTGTTGAAATGATAAGACAAGTTATGTTGGAATTATAGGTTGACAGGAACTGACATGACAATAGTTTGTACAAAAGTTAGATAGGTGAAGTTTGGAATGAATGGACCAGAAGTAGGCATAGAATTTGAAGACGAAATGGGATTTTGATACAATGATAAAGAACTAGGAGCACCTCAAACTAACTGAGCTAAGCTTTTGTAACCATGTGGAAAAATGGGTCCACTAGTTTCAGGAAAGGTGAGAGACGAGACTCTTCCTGTAAAAGGAAAGCCTTCTAGAGGAAATTCATATCCTTGTTCATCATCGACATGAGAAGTGTGGGTAGCAAAAACTTTTGAATGACCTAGATAATAGGTTGGGATTTCACTCTCTAACACCATAGATGGAAACAAATCGTGACAAGGAACCTGAGATGTGCGATGGGATAACTCAAAAGGAATACTAGGTCGATTGTAAGGACTGTAAGGACACTGAGGATATATTAGAATATAGTAACGGATTCAAAAAATAAATAACAATCATGTGCAGACTCTCATGGGTCTGAATAGGACTATTAATGGTATCAGGATCAGATTCTGGAGGTGACCAGGAATCCGATGGAGGTGGATGAGAAGATAAGGGTTGGATACTTGGAACAATCCTATGTTTAAAACCATGATCTTCAAGTGGCTGAGGAAGCTCCGAATGAACTCCTTAGGAGGACCCTTGAGTATCAGAGAATGAAGGGGAACTATGGGATGAACTCAATGGTTCAGCCACGATTACTTCTTCTCAAGAGCACAAAAGTAAAGGAGATTTGTTGAGGGCTTTATTAAGAATCTTTAAATTAACAGAGAATAAATATTGGTCCAAGAAGAAACTGCTTGGGTTTGACATTTTTATCGTAGGTAGTCATTTTTAGAAACAAAAACTTTTCCTTTTCATCTTTTAAGAGTCAAGAAAAGGATGAAAAGTTTACTCTAGTCGCTTTCGATGGTTTAGTGAGCTTGAAAGGATAGGTTCTCAATGATCTTTTCAAATTTAAAGAGTCAGAAAATATCAAAATGACCACTCAGGTAACTCTAGGCAAAACATCTACCAAGTATCTGTGAATGGACATATACACCTCAATAAATAAATTTACAAAGGTCTTAACATATGTGCAGGCAGTCTCATTGAATGTTGCGTTTGGTGCATCATGTTTATAACGCAGAAGACTCGGCTTCCTATGGATAAAGGTTTGCAACCTATGAGGGTCTCCCATTATATAATTGATGTTAGGGGAGCACAAGTCCATGCTAGCACTGTCTAATGAAAAAGAAAATTACAACTGCTAAGTTTTATAGACGTTAGAACACGTCTCTAGCCTAGACCACTAAGTATGAACATTAATGTTTCAAAGGCTCCTTAGATTAATTGATAGATTTTAAGGTTGATCTTGGAATTATGTTTCAATTTCATGTCCTTGACGATGTTACCTATTCCTAAAATGCAACTAGATCACAAATTGAGATCCTTTCATTCAATAAAAGCTACCTATGTAAGGAAGATAAACACTCGAATCATGCATCAAACACGCAAAAGTGCATCAATGACAATTTTCAAACAGTAAATGAAAAACATGAAATCTAGTCTTTCGTATCATAAGAAAATGCAATTCCAAAACAAAAACCTTAAAGAAAACTACCTTAAAATATAAAGATGATTTTTTTCTTTTTCACTTTAATGCAATCACCGTAATATAGTGAACAAGGTCAAAGATAATGCAAACAAGCAACCACACATGAAAATCTCCTTCACATTAATGATTTGAATGCAACAACAAATGCTTTGAAAACTATTGAAAATATAAACACTTTTTTATCTTTTTGAAACACAAACCCAAAGTAAACACTTCCTTTCGATTCAAACGAGACAATCAATTTGTAATCTATTGTTTGTCAAATGGAACTTAAGCAACTTTTATAGTATCTCCTCAATCTGACACTAACGAAACCAACTTAAGACACAAGAACCATAACTGATTTTCAAAGGACGCCCAAACACACAAAAGACTCTTTAACAAAATGAATTGATCTTTGATGAGCAGACCAACAAGGGAGTGAAGGATGACCTAGAAGACCTAGAAGCCCTAAAAGGATAATTAAAATTCAAACAAACTTAAACCAAGTTAAGAGGCGATTACAATCATACAAGAAAAGATTCCACTAAAATCACTGGGAGAGGCAAAAATAACTAAAAACATGAATGCAAACCCTAAATTTCTTTAACTTTTGCTATCATTTCACCTGTTAAGAGAAAAGTAGCGATCAACACTACTATAATCAACACATTCATGATACCATAGTGACTGTGAGGGCCAAAAATGCAATGGGTGAGAAAAATAAAGAAAAACACAAAATCTTCAAGAACAACTCAAATCAATAACTTTCAAGCATCTACGAGAAAGTGAGACTGACCAAAAGCAAAAAATGAAGTTTGTGAATGAATGGTTGATGAAACTTGTCAAAAGACAAGGTGAAGAATTGGAAGGAAAGGATCATATGATCCCTAGCAGAGTTTCTATTTTGTTGACTAGGTTAATCATATCTGCAGAGAGAGATGATCGATCTAGCCAAATGAGTGGGTCTAGCAACTGAAGTGACAATAAACCAGACATCCTCCTAGGTTACAATTGAAAAGAAGAACGAAGGAGGCAGCCTACCTCATTATGATGTTATTCCAATTTTCTTTGTTGAGGACTCTAAATCGCTTGTGTCATGGGATTGTTCCTCCTTCTCTCAGTGTTTATGTACCTGCACAAGTGATCAAGACACAACAAGGCATGCCAAGACAAATAGAAAATCCAATAGCAACCTACTTAACTAATCAAGGAATGTCAAGATAAATGATACATAAACATATACATTTTGGGAAGATGAACCAAGAGTTGTATGTTATTAGAAACTAAAAGGAAGCTTACAACCAAAGCCTTGATGTTAATAGGCTCTCCATGAGTGGAAATCCAAGTCCAAGCCAAGAACTATCCAAGCACTCCTTCTCCAAGTCAAATGAATAGCCTTTAGGCACAATATTAGCATAAGGGTGCAAATAAACATAGACCAACCATTTTGGGAATGGGAGACGATGAATTTATAGGCTGGGAAAGGGAGTTACGATCTATCCAAAGATAGGATTAGGTCCTCATCTCAAGGAGGTAGCTAATAGGGATAAGACCAGGAGGCCAAGTTGGGAGGATTCAACCTCATCTATGCCAAACCACCTCCAACTTGTCACTTTGGAAGCTTCTAGATCACAAAGCTTCTCATCCTCTCTGGGAAAACTACACCTTTTGGATCATTGCACGTATTCAAGGGAATAGAGAGATGCCATTGTTGGTCATGTAAAATTCAACATGCGATTGTCGCTATTTTAAGCCTTATAAGAGTGAGGATTCTCATTCTAGGGTTCTAAGAGCTATTTATTTAGGGAAAGATCAAGGCATTTTCCATTCAAAGTCTTTAGGAAGGATTTGAGTTGTATACATGAATCAATGCACTACATAATGGTCATGTTTCAGGCACTTCGGGGTATGTCACAGGGAAGTGTAGGAGACGTGAAAAAATTACTATATAACAATAGTGAACACAACTCAAACACAACCTTCAACATCACCAAAACGAGGTCAAAATCATGACATAGGAATAAACATACCAAAGACGACAGTTGGTAGAACAAGTGAAAAGGAAGTAAGACATGTAGAAAAAACATATAAAATGACTTTTCGTCTGTGCCCATGTACATGTTATTGAGGACATGATGATATGACAATGATAGTCTTGCAAACTCAACTAAGAGGTATACTTTCAAAGGTGTTCTTTACTTACCATACTTACCCCTAAGATGATCGTGCATTCGAAAAAGTCTGCATGTGGTCATCATATTTTCCATTACATGGTTCCTCAGTCCTTCTCCTCAACCCCTTGGAAGTGATTTCAGAATGTCACCTTTTCCTGCAGTCACTAAGAGGTAGATATTCATAATTTCAATGGAGAGTGATTGTTGTCATAATGAGGAACTAGGAGGCTCGTCTATGTAGTTTCTGCATGGAAAACAGAAAAGGGAGCTTAGAAAGCACTGCGCAGTTTTTAGGCACAAGAGACTGCAATTGGGGTCTAGGGAGGACACCTCTATGCATTTCCGAAGAGTAGTGTTGGTTGCCTCACTCCTCTATGCATTTTTGGAGAACAGTGGTTGCTAGAGTCTTTGTGGGCTATGGGGTTTCAACAGGCAAGGGAGGTTGGGATATCTGTGCACTGTGGGGTTTCATCATGCAAGGGAGGAAGCTTGAAGGTTTCATTACAAAAGCGTATAGTTCTGAGAAGCTGGACGAGGCGAGGTTGCTTGGGACAATGGATAAGTGTGAGACTAGTCAAACATATGTAAATATTGATAAGACTTGAATGTGATCACACAGAGACACTTAGTGACATAATGTAGAACATCCAGAATGCATAAGACATACTTTTCTTGATGAAACAACCTTCTTGACAATAGTGCATGAAGTGAGAGTGAAACATTTTTATGTGATGATGACCACTCATATGCACATAATTCCCTTGAAGAAAAACAACATTTCCTTTTCATGAAAGACAACAATCCCTATGCCCGAAAATGAGACGTGCTTCATAAAGATGAGAATGTAGACAACTCTTAGGATCAACAAGGGGAGCTTGAAATCATCATACTATAAATAATTGAAAAAGCATGATCAACCACAGGATCCAAAGTAGGCTCTGAAGTTTGCATGTGAGCCAAAAGTTTGGAGGGTGTTAGTAGTTGGTACAATACTTGGCGACACACTAGTAGAACTCCAACTCTCTGAATGGACCTTCTTTCATGAAAATAAAGTCTAACCCTTATGGAAGTATTTCTCGATTCTTCGATCGTGATGGCTTTTGCACTAGCTTGTGTGAAATATTTAGTCCCTACCATTCTCTTTATCGGCCCGCACACATTCCAAGCCAATTCAACTTAGTTATTTAGATTGGTGATGAGGGGTATATTGATGCATGACTAATATAATTTCCATACTTTAAGTTTGATCTCTGGTGTTTCTCTGCTGCTAGCAGGCTTGGACAGTGCTCCGATGGAGTTATGTAGGAACACAAACATTGCTCCAATTCTAGTGAGGCTCATCAGTACCTTGGTGGAGTTACTTGTATCACATCTCTGCACAGGAAGGATTTCTCTTCCTTCAACTTATTAATTTTTGAATCTTTGTATACTTTTTTCAAAACATTGTGCATAGGCACTTATTTATTTTAGAGCCAGAAGAGGGATCCCAACTTATTGAGAGTAGAAGAGGTTGTTCCTTTATATAAGTGTGTTATTTATACCTCTCACATACTTGTTACTTTCCCACCTAACCTTACTCTACTTGACTGAGATGACAAGGGTTAAACTGAAAGAACTGATTAGCATAGGTGGTACTATTTAACATTGAAAGCCTTGTGTTTTCACCAAGACTCACTCTGAACATAAAAATTTTTCCATCAAGGCATCATCGACTGAAGACAACAAGTTCTTCATCAAGGGAGAGGACAAGAGATAACCAGATGTTCATAGCTATAGAAGTCCTATTAGATTTTCCTAGCTTGTCTCGAGAGCCAAACATGATTTCACAAGAGGATAACCTATGGGTAGAAGCAAGCAATGAAGGAAATAAAGTAAACCAAATCAAGTAAACAAACATGCAAACCAGAAAACAAGCAAAGTAAGAAGCAAAGACTACTCCTACTCCTATGCTAAATAGTGCATGGGCCTACTCACGTGAAGTGATATTTCCAATTCCACCACCATCCCATTGGCTGACCCATGTTGGTGAAGGCATGGTTCACGAGAAGCATAGTCAATAAAACCAAAAGGCATGAAATATATAATAATGGAGACCAACACACTCCATGTTTAAACACGACAACAAAAAATAAAGGAGGGAAAGTTCAAGACAAACACTATGTAGACTTACCATGGTTTTGCGACAGATGACATATAGATTGAAATAATATGAATTCTCTTAACTATGATAGACAAGAAAACACGGGAAAAAGAGACAGCTTATGCCTTGAAAGTGTGCTTGCTTTGAATGATTACTCTAGTGCATAAGCAATGGGATCATGTGATTCTGGTGGAGGAAGTGAAATTTGTGTGTTGGATTGATCTTCAGTGCATACATATGTGTGATGAGGAGACTTGGGTGTTTCAAGAATTTTCTGATCGAGAGTGGAACTAACCCCATGATAGCAAGGGCATGACATAACCATCATGTTGGGATAAAGTTCCTCGATAGCCTATGGGGTGTTCACTTTTACAATAGATAGATCATCAGAGACCATTGGCTTAGATAGATTAACAACAAGTGAATCAACATCTTGATCAAATGAAGAAGTACATAGATCATGAAAACCATGATCAAAAAATTCAGGATGTTTGTTAGCATCCTCATGATTTGATGAATCATACAGAGGAGTATATGAGTAGCAAGAATGTTCACCTTCTTATTTTCCAGAAAAGGTAGATGAAAAGTCAAGTCGATTTTCGATGAAAGATTTTTCCTCTCCACTATCAAAATATGGACTCACATCAGGCGTGTTCTATGAATGATGAGAAGCAGATGTATCCGTGGATGGATTTACACAAGGAAAATCAAAGATACCAGAATCACCCAAGATTTCAGGAAAAAGAGGAGGAGGTGCAGATAGAAGGAGGTTATCCCTCACTACAGTTTCATGCCTAGATACTTGGTCATACTCTTTGTAAATCACAGTGCGGGTTGGTTGCACAACATCAACTTCATCAATATCTTGAGCCTCATTCACAAGAAGTGTAGATTCAAGAATGGAAGAACGCAAGACAATGCAATCTACAGGATCAGCAAAACGCGAAGACAAAGATTGAGGTAACAAATGCATGTGACAACCCATGGGATTCTCAACCAAATCCGTGTATAAATTAAGAGTAGCGAGGGTGAGAGGATGTGACAGTTAAATAGGTGTTTATGCATGTTCTCCCACATCACTCTGCAGGGTTGGAGCTATTTGATTGGGGGGGTGGATAGTCACTTATGAAAAAAACTATGCCCACTTGTCATTGTGCAGCTTCATCACTGAAGTAAGCTGAGCAGGGTTTGAAATTCATCTTCACCTTGGGACACAGTGATTTGGTCAGTCAATATTCAAATCTGCCCATGAGATATTGGAATTTCATCTAAATTTTCAGAGCTTCAAACATGAGTAAATGGAAGTGCTACAAAAAATCCATTGGCAATTCATGCGTGAGCTTCTATTGTCTTAAAATTTCTTTGTCGAGAGCTTGAAGATCAAAATTATGGGAAATAGATTTGATTAGATCACTTAACTGCTTGAATGAGTGCATAGAATTGTGAGGTAGGTTACAACACCATCATTTTGGGGATTCATGATGTGTGTGTGCTAGCAGCAAACAAACCTCTATTTCATTAAAGCGTTCCACATTCTCCATGAGCATGTGGAAGTCATCTAAGTGCTCAAGCCATGCCACTTGACCTTCACCATCATATGTGATTTCTAACAAGTCATCCCACTGCTCCCTCTGAATTTGAAATATATGTTCATTGGGCAGACATTTTAGAGGGTGACCTATAACAAAATCCATGATAGATCTGCGAAGATTAAAAAAATATTGTGAGGACTTAGCTTGTCATCTGGCCCTCCTTATAGCACCAAAAATGTTGATGGTGTTGGACCTACCAACCTTTAGGGGATCTCCCCGTATGAAGTCCCAGCTAAAACTCACATTTTTTGGTGTAGGTGTCGCATCTGCTACGATGGACCTAATTCCATTATCTAAAATATTTTCCTTACTCTTGCTTTTCATCATGCAAGAGTGGTTTAATTTGTCTTCAAACAAAGAGGTTCACATGCCTAGTGAGTTCTTAGTGTTACTTGTGTCAAGGTTCTTTCACCGCAGAGGGAGAGGGTGCAAGAGAGTATCAAGTCGAAAGGGAATAGTCCCAATTCTGTCAGAGACACACAACATAGAAAGACATGCACAAATTTTAGCGAAGTATTCCACATGGATGTCGCAATCACAAACACACAATGAATAGATAACATGTACAACACCCAATGAAATAGTGCACATGACTGCGACATTCATTATAACAAATTTAGAAGAATGGTCATGTTGAGTTTCCGACGGAATAGTCCACACGGGCGAGAAAACATTAACAACTTAAAAAACACAATTTCTTAAGGATATGTATTAGAACAACTAAAATAGTTCAACTTTATTAATACATGTTAAAGCAACATCCGTTATAAATGTCAAAAGAATAGTCTTACAAACAAATACAATACATGTTTGAAAACATGTTGGCTTGTTATCAGGCTTTTGAATAAAGTGAAAGTTCCAAGACACATCAATACACCATTACATCACTAACCTTTATAGTGGGGTGTTGAAGCCACTCCTCCCTCCTCAAAGAAAATACTATAGACTCTCAAGGCTATGTGTGAGGAGCCAAGGTGAAAAGTATTTGGCATGTACAAATGAGGGGTATATATAGCCAAGGGTGAAACTGACTCTTGTGACTCTTCGAATCCCCTCATGAATGTTTGACTTCCATGACTTTTCAACTTTACATGTGGGTCGCTTAGACCTCCATGTTACATTACATTAATTACAACAGTATGGCCCACAGTAGTTATGTGGTCGAGATTACTCAAGACTTGACTCGACATGACAACGCTAGTATGTTCATACTGGTGGTAGTGTCCATGTCGAGCTGCAGTGCTACTGAGTGATGAGTCTGCTCTTGGTGTATCATATCTTCACCTCCGCATGAAAAGGTGTTTAAAGTCTTCGATGGTCTTTGAATTCACTTGATGTTGCACGCATGTGCATGCATCTCCTTCACTTTCTACTTGGTATGCTTTATGTGTTCGTCCAACCACAAGCTAGTCTTCTAGCATGCATTCCTTTTTCATCACATTCGTCATCGCACCATATCTCATCCGTGTACCTATATTTACAATCACTCATGACAAGAGGATATCAAAAATAGAAATTTCCTACTCTACCTTGGTGCATCATCTTTCCTTTTAGGGTGCAAGTGACCAAGAGAGAGGACAAGGTTGTGAAACTGTGTAAAGCACATTTCAAGCCAGGATGCGGGGTTCGAGCACTGTCAAGGAAAATTGCACAGAGGTCATTGGGAGGCTGAGATGGGCATTCTAGATCAACAATGACTATCGATGAGATTTGGCTTGCCTGAAGGGAAATTATGTGCAAATTTTCCAGGGAGGAAGTGCAAGCTGTAGGGAGGACACTGGCACTGGAAAATGCAAAGATTCTTCGTGGATGATAGCAGCGGGCTATAGGAGCTTGCTACCAAAAAACACGATGAGCTCGGAGGATGGCCTATAAGACATCTCTCCGTAATTTCTAGGCTGAGAGGGATGCTAGGTAGCTAGGTGATAGCCCATGAAAACTGTGTAGTTTTCAAGAGGAGCAACAAACAAGCTGACGTGGTGACTTGCTGAGAAAACTGCACAAATTTCGAGGACAGTGGAGTGACAGGAAGTGGGTACACGTCCTTCATGTCTTCGTGATTTCTTTAGTCAACAGAAGTTAGCATGCTTCGTAGCTTATACATAATTCTTTGGAGGATTGAGGCCCAGGGTGACTGCCTAGTCAAAATCTCCATTTGACCAGCTCGGGCTTGATGGATTTTCTTGCGGGTAGTGCAAATTGAGATGACATTCAGTGGAAATTCTACAGTGTTCTGGGTGATATTCAATTATGTCAATTCCAGGATTACACAGTCCAGACTTTATGGGAGACAACCTCAAGCTCTACACAATTTTGGGTCGCAGTACATAATCACGAAGGGATGAGACTACAAAATGCATCTCAGTGGAGGTCTGACCCTTACGGGGTGTTCTAGTCAACAGGGTTTCAGAAAAGTGACTAAGTGTGTGAGAGAGTGAACTTGTTCGTAAATGACCTTTCTAACACAAAGTCAACACGACTCATCGATATGACACCTCGAACCAACAAGACAACATGCTGAGTGTGATTGACTACATGACTCTCAAATGGTGAAAGCAATAAGTGGGACACTTTGGATAGAGATTTAGACAACCACAATGACACTTGTGTGACAATAATTACAGCGTCATGTGTGAGTGCGATAGATGTTTACATAGCAAACAAAACTCAAACAAAACCTTCAACATCACTATAATGAGGTCACATGCATGACATAGAAATCAACACCTGAAGATAAAAGTTGGTTCAACATGTAAAATGGAAGAAAGACATGTAGAAGAAATACATAAAATAACTTTTCGTGTTTGCACACATGCATGTTACTGACAAAACGATGATATAACAATGACAAGTAGTCCTGCAAACTCAACTAAGAGGTGTACTTCGAAAGGTGTTCTTTACATAGCATACTCACCCTCAAGGTGGTCATGCATCCGACAGAGTGTGCATGTGGCCATCATATTTTGCATTACTTGGTTCCTTGCTCGTTCTCCTCAAATCCTTGGAAGTGATTTGAGCATGTCACCCTTTCATGTATTCACTAAAAGCTAGATCTGTGCAATTTCTATGGACAATGGTTGTTGTCAGAATGAGGCCCTATGAGGCTTGTCTATGCAGTTTCTGCATGCAATACAGATAGGAAAACCTAGAAAACACTACATAGTTTTGAGGTACAAGACACTGCTACGAGATAGGGGTCCTCAGAAGATAACTTTGCACATTTTTTTAGTGTAGTGCATTCGGATTGCTCTGTGCATTTTTTAAAATAAGTTCTAGCTTCCTGAATGGTCTGCTCATTTTTGGAGAGAAGTGTTGGTTGGAATATTTGTGGGTTGTGGGGTTTCAACATCCAAGGAAGGTTGGGGTCTCTACCCACTATGGTGTTTCACTAGGGAAGGGAGGAAGCTTCAAGGTTGCAGAAGCAAAGTACACATCTATAAGAAGCTGGATGATGCTAGTTTTCTTAGGAAAATGGCTATGTGTGTGATCAGTAAAACATAAGTAAACATTGATAGGACTTCACTATGGTCGCACACAAACACTTAGTGACACATTGTATACCATCTAGAATACATAAGACATACTTTTCTTGATGCAATAACATTCATGACAAGAGTGCATGAAGTGAGAGTGAAACATGTTTATGTGATGACAACCTCTCATACACACACAATTCCATTGAAGCAAAACCACATTCCCTTTGCATGACAAACAACAACCCCTATTCCCTAAAATGACGCATGCTTCATAAAAAAGAAAACGCATACAACTCTTAGGATCAAGGAGGGGAGGTTGAAATCATCAACTTACGAATAGCTGACGAAGGATGATAGATCACAGGATCCAAGGTAGGCTCTAAAATTTGCATGCGAGCCAAAATTTTGGAGGGTGGTTGTAGCCGCTACAACACTTGGTGATACACTTGTATAACTCCAACTCCCTTAATGGACCTTGTTTCATGAAAAGCAAGTCTAACCCTTTTTGAAGTATTTCTCGATTCTTCGATTGTGATGGATTTTTCACTAGATTCTGTGAAAGATGTATTCCATTCAATTCTCTTGATCGGTGAGCACACATTCCAAGCCAAGTCAACTTAGTTATTTTGATTGCTGATGAGGGGTATCTTGATGCACAAGTAATATAACCGTCATAGTTTAAGTTTCATCTCTAGTGTTGCTCCATGACGAGCAAGCCTAGACAGTACCCCGACAGAGTAACACGGGAACACAAGCATCCCTCTGCTTCTAGTGAGCTTGGGTAGTACCCAGATGGAATTAATTGTACCACCTCTTTGTGCATGAAGCTTTTCTCTTCTTTAGCCTTATTCATTTCTCATTTTTTATTTTGTTTTCGAAAAACTCTGTGTAGGAACTTATTTATTTGAGAAGAAAAATGGGGATGACAGCTTATTGAGAGTAGAAGATTTTTCTCCTTCAGAGAATTATGTCATGTACACTTCTAACATGACTTGTTTAGGTTTTCCCCCTCACCTTGCTCTACTTGACTGAGCTAAAGAGGGTTAACTCAAAAGAAGCAATTAGCATAGATGGTACTATTTAACATTGCAAGATTTTTTTTTTCACCAAGACTCACTCTCAACATAACGTATTTTCCATTAAGGCATCATTGACTGAAGACAACAAGTTATTCATAAAGAGAGAGTACAATATATAACCATATGTTGATAGCTATATAAGTCCTCTTAGATTTTCACAGCTTGTCTCGAGAGCCAAGCATGATTTCACGAGAGGCTAACCTTTGGGTACAAGTAAGCAAAGAAAGGAAAAGGAAAAATAAGAAGTAAAGCGATAACAAAAAAGGTAAGCAAAGGAAGCAAGCAAGAAAACAAAACTAGGTAAATAAACATGCAAACTAGAAAATAAAGCAAAGCAAGAAGAAAATACTACTCATACTCCTATGCTAAATAGTGCATGGCCCTACCCATGTGAAGTGATATTTCCAATTTAGCCACTACCACAATGACTGGCCCATGTTGGTGAACGCATGGTTCACGAGAAGCACAGTTAAGAAAACTAGTATACATGAAAGATATAACAATGAAGACCAACACACTCTGAGTTTAAACACGTCCATAGAAAAGAAAAGAGTGAAAGCGCAAGATAAACATTCTATATAATTACCATGGTGCTGCGAAACACTGTGCATAGATAACAATCATATGCATTCTCTTGACTGTGACAGACAAAAACACATGAGAAAAAGGGACAAGTTATCCCTTGAATTGATATTCAGTGCATACAGATGAGTGATGGGGAGCCTTAGGTGTTTCAAAAATTTTATAATTGAAAGTGGAACGGAGATGAGGACAGTGAGGGCCTAACATAACCATTAGCTTAGTCTAAAGTGCCTCAATAGCCTATGGGGTTTGCACTTCATCAATAGATAGATCAGCAGAGACCAATGACTTGGACACATGAACACTGAGTGAGTCAACATCATGATCAAATGAAGAAGTATGGAGATCGGGACAACCATGATCAGAAAAATCAAGATTTTTCTTGGCATCCTCGTGATTTGATGAATCATACAGATGGGTAGATGAGAAGCAAGAATGTTCACCCTCTATGTTTGTGGAAAAGGTAGATGAATGACCAATTGGATTCTTAAGGAAATATTTTTCCTCTCCACCATCAAATGATGGACTCACATTAGGTGTGTTCTGAGAATGATCAAAAGTAGATGCATTTATGGATGGATTTACACAAGGAAAATTAGAGATACCAGAATCATCAAATATGTCAAGAAAAGTAATAGGAGGTGTGGATAGAAGGAGGTTATCCTGCACCACAGGTTCATGCCTAGATGCTCAGTGATACGCTTTGTAAATGACAACGCAACTTTGTTGTGTAGAATCAACTCTGTCAATAGCTTGATCCTCGTTCACAACAAGTGTAGAGTCCAAAATAGAAGAGCACAAGACAATGAAAACAAGAGGATTAACAGAACGTGAAGGCGGAGGTTGAGGTAGAAAATGCATGTGACAACCCATGGGCTTCCCAACCAAGTATGTGCAGAAATTAAGAGTAGTGAGGGTGAGAGGATGTGACAGTTGAACAGACGTGTGTTCCAGGTAGGGGTGGAGTTGTGCCTGGTGAGTGCTTAGTGTTTTTTGTTTCAAGGTTCTTTCAATGTAGAGGGAGAGGATGAAAGTGAGTCTCATGTAGAAAGGGAATAGTCATAACTGTATCAAATACATAGAACACAACAAGACATGCACAACTTCCGACAGAGTAGTGCACATAGATGCCTAAATCACAAACACATAGTGAATGGATAACATGTAAAATACCGAACGGAATAGTCCAAATGAGTAAGACAGTTGTTATAAGAAGTTTATAAGAATGGTCCCATAGAGTGTCCGGAGGAATAGTCCACACAAGCGAGACAACGTTAACAACATATACAACACATTTTTGTAACAATATGTATTAGAAAAACTGAAATAGTTCAATTATCTTAATATAGGTTAAAGCAACATGCATTACAAGTATCCAAAGAATAGTCTTATAAACAAATACAAAACATGTGTGAAAGCATGTTGGCCTGTTATCCGGCTTTTGAATTAAGTGAAAGTTGCAGAACACATCGGTACACCATTACATCACTAACCCCAATAGAAGGGCACTGGAGCGACTGCTCGCTCCTCAAAGAAAAGACTATAGATTCTCAAGCCTATGTGGGAGGAGCCAAGGTGAAAAGTCTTTTGCATGTACAAATGAGGGGTATATATAGCCAAGGGTGAAACTAACCCTTGTGACTATTTGACTTCCTTCATGACTATTTAATTTACATGACTCTTTAACTTCACATGACTCTTCAACTTGACATGTGGGTCTCTTGGAATTCAATGTTACATTACATTGATTACAACGGTATGGCCCACAACAGTGATGTGGCCGAGATGATTGAAGACATGACTCGAAACGACAATGCTGGTATGTTCATGCTAGTGGTCATTTCCACATCGAGTTACAATGTTGTTGAGTGATGACTGTGCAGTTAGTGTATCACAGCTTCACCTCCAGATGGCAATGTGTGCAAATTCTTCAATGGTCTTAGCATTCGCTTGATGTTGCATACATATTCATGTGTCTCCTTCACATTATACTTGGTATGCTTCGTGTGTTTTTACAACCGTGAGCCAGTCTTCCAGGACGCACTCCTTGTTCATCACATTCGTCACCGTGCCATGTTTCATTTATGTAGATGTATCTGTAGTCACTCATGACAAGACAATACCAAATCCAGAAATCTCAAAATATACCATGATGCATCATCTAACATTTTCGGATGCAAGTGACTAGGAGAGAGGACAAGGCTATAAAAATATAGAAAGCACATTTCAAGCTCGGATGCAAACTCTGGGTGCTATCAATGAAAATTATGCAGAGGTCACTGGGAGGCTAGGATGGGCAGTCCAGATCAGCAGTGATTGTCTGTGGGATTTGGTTCCGCAGAAGGGCGGATTTGTGCAAATTTTCAAGGGAGGTAGTGCAGGTAGCACAAAGGACAATGGCATTGGAAAATGTAGAGATTCTCATGGGAGGTTGGTAGAAGACTGTGAGATCTATGTGGCCGAAACTATGCAAAGATACAAGGTTGGCCTATAGGACATCCCTGCTTAGTTTCTAGGCTGAGAGGGATGTTGGGAAGCTGGAAGAAAACCCATGAAAACTGTGCAGTTTTCAAGAGGAGCAGTAGGCCAACTGATGAGGTGAGTGGATGACAGAACTATGTAAATTTTTAGGATAGTTCAATGAAAGGAAGAGTGTGCATGTCCTTCATGTCTACGCAATTTCTTCAGTCAGCAAAAGTAGGAATTCCTAGAAGCTTCTGCACAATGTTTGGGAGGAGTGAGGCTTGGGGTGATAAAAATATATTTTGGGGGTTAACCAAAATCCCATTTCTTTATAATAGATGATCTTGAGGCCTATGATTTATGACCCACAAAGCCTATAGGAAGCACTTTTGAGGTTTTAAGCCTTTAAAATTCAACGACAAACACATTGTGAGATGTTTTTTTTTTTTAATAACCAGGAGCACTTGAACCATTGGGTCCACTACACTATCAAGAGTTTAATTTGCACTCTTTTTCCATTAAAACCCTGGGACAACCACTTTATCACAATACATAGGAATGCATAGAAACACATGGAAACTTCGCTCCGATACCCTTTTTTTGGACTTCAAAAACAATTCACTTGGATCTATATATCCTTCGGGTCCACTCTTCGCTCTGATCGTTTCCGCAGCTCTGATCACTTCGACCTCTGATCATCGATTTATCACTGTCGACATATCAAAGTTCCACCACATCGTGATATTGCAACATCCCTTGACTACTTCGAAATGCGATTAGCGATTAGATCAGGATCATCAATCTGATTCTGGATCTAACAGTTCACGATCTATCGCATCATCACAATTGCAATCATCCCATGACCGGTTCCATTAATAACCAGGGCCATCCACCGATGCGATAAAGAATTATAGACTCGATAAGGGTATAGGGTCCCATCTATAAAATTTCAAGTCTGGATTTCAAATTCAAACTATGTTTTCTACTATTTCTTAGTGTAAACAAGAATTCGGCTTGCAAAATGAAACTATAAAAACAAGCTTCGTCAATGTGATATTCCACTTTGCTTCTCAACGATGTTATATGAATTGTTGATCATATCGATCCAATAGCTCCTGTGCATTCTCTTCCACTTCCTCCTTAACTTAATTATGTCTGCAATTTGATGTATTCTGTGTGAAAACACAGTTCCACCAGAGTCTGAAAGACACTCATATACAATGATATCTCATTAATTAATGGATCACCATTGATCCTTAAGTGATCGATGGTTGCTCAACATGCATAGAAATAGAAATTAAGTCATTTGATGCATAAATACACAACAAAAATTTGAAGGATATAACACACAGGCACGTTGAAAACCACAGAACACATATCTATTCACTAAACACGACATAACTACATGCTAAGGAATTTCAGCCTTAGTAATAGTTCTCCTCTCGACTACATTGTGAATACATTGTTTTCACAGGTTTCTATCTATTACTCTCTATATCTACCACACACACAAACTTCTCTTTTTATAAGAGATTACAACAGTAGTGGATCATTCAAGATGCACGATTTCTCCCCACAATTACTCAACAACCCTTAATTCTCTCTATACGCATAAATCCACATGTGGCAAATTACATTAAATTAAGTCTTCGAGAGACTTTATCCACTCCATCATTTTCTTTATTTTAAACAGAATTTTCCCATATTTGCTTGATGGTCCACGTCCTCCTTGCTTACTTCACTTTGGATTCCTCTTTAATGAGGAATGCCGGATGCTCCTGTATCAGACTCCCGAGGCACAAAAATTTATGACCTCCTAGTCATATTCTTCTCCTTATTCTTAGCAATTCTACCCACTTCTGTTCTTCAGTGGAAGTGCCTTCATGATCTTCTGTGAGATGGAACCAACCTTTGCAGTAATAGTCTTCCTTTTCTACATGATACCTCACCAACCTTTCTCTTCAGCATTAGACTTTTGGCATCCTTTTGGTTCTCTCCTCCGGAACCATCTAAGCACCCCTTGTTCTAGGTGGCTACAAGTCTTCTCACCTTCTGTTGCCATTATCTGCACAATAGTAAGACCATAAACTCTCCAGCTTCATCAACTCAACTGTACCTCTTCTCCTTCTCACAGGAAATCCTTTCCTTGCTCTGATACTACTTGATGAAAAGAGATTTTTGGGGTTAATAAAAATCCCATTTCTTTACAATAATCGATCTTGAGTCCTGTGGGTTATGGCCCACAAAGCCTATTAGAAGCACTTTTGAGGTTTTAAGCCTTTAAAATCGAACCACAAACACATTATCGGATGTTTTTTTTAGATAATTGGGACCACTTAAACCATCAGGTCCACTACACTATCAGGAGTTTAATATGCGTCGTTATTCCATTAAAAACCTAGGACAACCACTTTGTCACAATACAGAGGAATGCATAGAAACACATGGAAACTTCGCTCTGATACCCTTTGTTTGGACTTAAAAAACAACTCACCCAGATCTATATATCTATAGGGTCCGCTCTTCGCTCTGATCCTTTCCGCAGCTCCGATCGCCGATTTATTCCTATCGGCGTATCAGAGTTCCATCACATCATGCTATCGCAACATCCCTTCACTACTCCAAAATGTGATTAGTGATTAGATCAGGATGTTCGATCTGAATCTCAATCTGATGGTTCACAATCTATCACATCATCGCAATCGCAATCACCCCATGGCTGGTTTCGTTAATAACCAAGGCCTTCGGCCGATGCGATAAATACTTACGGACTCGTTAAGAGTATAGGGTCCCATCCAGATTTCAAATTTGGACTATGATTTGCATTGTTTCTTAGTGTAAACACTAATTTGGCTTCCGGAATGAAACTATGCAAACAAGCTTCACCGATGCGATATTCCACTTTGGTTCTTAGCGACGTCATCTAGACCATTGACCATATCGATCCAACGGATCTTGTGAATTCTCTTCCACTTCCTCCTTAACTTAATTTTGTTTGCCATTTGATGGATTTTGTGTGAGAACACAGTTTCGCCATAGTCTGAAAAACACTCATATATAACGATATCTCATTAATCAATGGATCGCCATCGATCCTTAAGTCATTGATGGTTGATCAACATGCATACAAACAGGAATTAAGTCATTTGATGCATAAATACACAACAGAACTAAGAAGGATATAACACATAGGCATGGTGAAAACCACATAACACATATCTATTCATTATACACGACATAACTACATGCTAAGGCATTTCATCCTTAGTAATAGTTTTCCTCTCGACTACATTGTGAATACGTTGCTTTCACAGGTTTCTGTCTATTAGTCTCTATATCTATCACACACAGTGAATTCTATTTTTATAAGATATTACAACAATCATGGATCATTTATGATGCACGATTTCTCCCCACAATTACTCAACAACCCTTAATTCTCTCTATACACATACATGCATATGTGGAAAATTACATTGAATTAAGTCTTTGAGAGACTTTATCCGCTCCATCATTTTCTCTATTTTGAACAGAATTGTCCCCTACTTGCTCGATGTTCCATGTCCTCCTTGCTTCCTCTGCTTTGGATTCCTCTTTAATGAGCAGTGTTGGATGCTCCTACAAAATGGGATCACTGGCCCGTCAATCTATCTCGTTGATCAACTGGAGGCTTGATGGATTTTCTTGTAGGTAGTGTAGATTGAGATGACTTGTTGAGTAAATTCTACGTTGTTCTAGGTGATAGTCAGTTGGGTCGATTCCTAGATTACACAATGCAGATTGCCTAGGAGATAGCCTTAGGCTCTACACAATTCTAGGCACCAGTACATAATCATTGAGTTTTGAGACTATGTAGTGCATCTCAGTGGAGGTTCGGCTATTAGGGGGTGTTCTAGTCGAGAAAGTTTCATAAAAATGACTATCTGTGTGAGCGAATGAACTTGTGCATAAAAAAACATATGAACACACACTTGACGAAAGAACACCTCGAACCAAAAAGACAATATGCTCATTGTGACTGACTGCGGGACTATTAAATGATGAAAGCAACAAGTGCGACACTTCAGATAGAGATTTGGACGAACATGATGACACTTGCATGAAAGTACTTACAACATTGTGTGTGAGTGCGATAGATGTTTACATAGCAAAAAAAACTCAAACACAACCTTCAATACCACGAGAATGAGGTCACAAGCATGACAAGGCAATCAACAAGTCGAAAACAACAGTTGGTTGAACAAGTGAAAAGGAAGCGAGACGTGTGGAAGAAATACATAAAATGAATTTTTGTGTTCCAACATATGCAAGTTAATGAGGACACGTCGATATAACAATGACAAGTAGTCCTCCAAACTCTACTAAGAGGTGTACCTCGAAAGGTGTCCTTTACCTACCATAGTTACCTTCAAGATGATCATGCATCTGATGGAGTTTACATGTGATCCTAATATTTTCCATTACTTGGTTCCTTTGTCCTTCTTCTCAACTCCTTGGAATCAATTTCATCATGTCACATTTTCTTGTAGTGAGTGAGAGATAGATCTACACAATTTCAACGAACAATGATTGTCTTTGGAATGAGGCCCTTGAAGGCTCGTCTGTGTAGTTTCTACATGCAAGATAGACAGAACAACTTTCAAAAAACTGCTTAGTTTTGAGGCATAGGAAAGTGTTACTGGATGAGGGTCTTTGGAGGAAACTTATATGTAATTTCTAAGCGTAGTGGAACCAGACTTCTATGCACATTCCTTGAGATCAGTGCTAACTCCCTTACTGTTTTGCACATCCTTGGAGAGCAATGTTGGCTGGAGTCTCTGTGAGCCATGGGGTTTTAGCAAGAAAGGGAGGTTCTGGTCTCTGGGCACTACAAAGTTTCAGTAGGCGAGGGAGGAAGATTGAAGGTTTGCAGAAGCAAAGTGCACAGTTCCGTGAAGCTAGATGAGGCTAGGTTTCTCAGGAAAATGGTTAAGTGTGATATTAGTGAAACATATGTAAACATTGATAGGACTTGGATGTGATCACACATGGATAGTTAGTGACACAATGTAGACCGTCTAGAATGCATAAGACATACTTTTCTTTATGCAAAAACCTTCGTGACAAGAGTGCGTGAAGTGAGATTGAAACATATTATTGTGATGATGACCATTCATATGCACATAATTACCTTGAAGCAAAACAACATTCCCTTTACATGACAAACAATAACCCCTATGCCAGAAAATCACACATGTTGCATAAATATGAGAATGTGGACAACTCTTAGGATCAAGGAGGCAAGCTTGAAATCATCATATTACCAATAAGCGACCAAGGATGATCAATCACAGGATCATGGATAGGCTCTGAAATTTGCATGCGAGCCAAAATTTTGGAGGGTGGTTGTGGTGGCGACCACACAACACTAAAGCAAAGGATGAATCAGTGCATGGAAAGCATTGAATTTCTTCTGATCTTCAAGATGGAAAGTCAATTTTTTCTTCAACAATGGAACCTCAAGATGAAGTTGTTTGAGCATTGAAAGATGGTTTGGGAGAGAATGTTCATATTCCATCAATCGATGTTTTTGTTCCTATATAGTTATAAGAATTGTGACTCGATTCTTTGCAAGAATGTAAGGTCTTCACACAAAGGATAGGTGGAGTACCTTGGTTGGAGCTTGAAGGAACCAATTGAAAACATGAAATTAAGGATTGATTTTGGGAATGTTTTGTGTTTTTGCCTAATTTTCTTTACTAGGAGAAGCCTCCTCTTGCAGACCAAAAGTTCCTAGTGGGGAGGTATGGCTGGGAGAAAAACATTTAGCTCAAAAATGAAAGTTCCCAGAATCTTTTGAAACTAGTGTGAAGTTGTAGCGTTTGTCATTCTGATTCTAATGACGCTTGAATTGTGTCAATCTGATGTCGTATGAAAAATCTATGATGTTCTAAACTTTTTTCTCGATAAAAAGAACATTTGTAGTTGGGTTGAGTGTGCTATAGACTAGGCAGTTCATACCATTGATGTCAACAAGCTTACTCAGTGCATATGGACTAGTCATGGCTTTCCAAGTGGCAGGATCGTGCAAGTCTATGATGGCACATGTTTATTGGTCAAACTTCGGTTGTGGTGGTATAATGATAGGATTCCCTATGGCCCAACCAAAGGCCGCCATGTGGCACCTTATGGCTGGCTAAACTTTTGTTAAGGAGTCAAATGGCCTCGATAGGGATTGAACCTGTCACTTTTCATACAACATTGTCGTGCCTTACCAACTCCCCTACATCATGTTTATTAACCTTTAAAGGAATGAATGTTATTTACGTTTTCATTGGAGCGAACTCGGGAGAGGGGTTGAGTAGTGAGAACCAGTACATAGTCACCTCCAACTCCATATGACCAATGGCGCAATGAAGAGGGGATATGAATTAATCACGACCTTCAGTCACTTACAAGTCTACGTGACCGACAGTGCAACGGAGAGGGTTCATGGACTAGCCCCGACCCCTGCTCACCAATCCTACACATGACCATTGGCGGTGAATAGGGAGAGCATTAGTGAAGAGGGATTGGGGACTAGTCCAAACCCTTGGTCACATTATTCCCCATATGACTTTGGAAGAAGACCTCTGAGCGTAGAATCGTAGTGGATGAACATAACCCTAGCCCCGATTGTATTTCACCCACAAGACTAAGAATATTGCGGAGAAGGTTTCTAACAAAGGAGGTAGGCTTGTAGGCCCTAGCTTGAGGTCCCATCATAGTCCATGTGACCCAAATGAAGAGATAGTGGGCTACAATGGCAAGGGAGTTTGGTTAGCCTCGGCCCCCCACCACACTATTTATGATTAACCGACCAAAATGTTTCCTAAGGATATCATGGTGGGGGAATGCGATTAGCCTCGACCCCTCGCCACATTAAGGTCTAGGTTGTTGTTCATGTGGACCGGAAATATTAAATCATTGATTTGACAAAAATGATTTATGGGGGTCTATCATTTCAATTTTTCTTATGGTCTTAATCCTAGGCCTATGGGTCATGAGCCCATAGCTCACCTCATCCTTGCTTTGACTCCAAGCTAAAGAACCCTGTGGTCTACATGCAACATTAACTCATCAAAGAAACTCCATGGATCTATCCATAAAGCCATTAATGTATTAAATCACCTCGAACACAAACAAAATTACAAATATAGGCATTAAAATTAATTTAATTTCTATGCTATTACATGAGGCCTTGGTGGTCTAATATTCATCCAAATGACAAGCTATTTTCAATTCCCAAAGGGTAAAATTTATAGAAGAAAATATAATTTTATGGCTCATTTCAAGATCCCTTATCTTCTCCATAAAGCTCTCAACATGATCCTCTCCACAAAGCTCTCAAAATATCTCAAAATTTTCTAAGATCCCTCATGGATCTAATTTTCATGCTTTTTAACAAATCCCTTTCCTTCTGATGCACTTTTTCACATTTTCACCTTGTAGAAGTGGTTCTTGTTGATTCTTCATAGGATGGGTCGATGCTCCGGCATTAGACTCCCAAGGTACGAAAATTTATGACCTCCTTGCCATATGAATTTTAGTCTTCTTGTAACATATTCAACTTGTGAGTTGCAACATGCCTCTGCAATAAGAATTATTCACCTTTCTACAGGATGCCTGACCAAGCAATCTCCTGAGTTTGGTCTTTTGACATATTCTCGGTTCTCTTCGTTGGAACACTTTGAGCACTCCTTGCTCTAGGTTGTTGTAAAGTTTGTCACCTTTCTATGTTGTCACATGCATAGAGAAAACAAATCTCGTACCAAATCTTCATCCACTTGTATCTTCTTCCATTGCTTCTCCTCTAGGCCACTAATAGCAATATTCTATGGTCTAATGCCACTTGATGCAAACACATTATGGGGGTCCATCATTTCAAATTCTCTTGTGGTCCTCATCCTAGGCCTATGTGTTATGGGCCCACAACTCACCTTGTCTTTGCTTCCATTGCAAGCTATAGAACCTTGTCGTCTACATGTAGTGTTGAGTCATCAAAAAAGGTCAACATATCTATGTATCAAGCCATTAATGCATAAAATCGCCATGCGCAAAAACAAAATTACATAAAATAGGCATTAAAATTAATTTAATGGTTATGTTATTACATGATGCCTTGACAAGTCTAATATTTATCCAATTGACCACCTCTTTCAATGCCCAATGGTTTAAATTTATAGAGGAAAGTACAATATTGTGGATCATTTGAAGGTCCATGATCTTCTCCATAAATCTCTCAACGTTATGCTCTCCACGAAGCTCTAAGCATGATTTTTTTCACAAAGTTGTCAACAAATTTCTAAGGTCCATCATGGATATGATTTTTCAGGATTTTTAACAAATCCCTTACTTTTTGATGCATTTTTTCTCATTTTCGCCTTGTAGAAGTGGTTCTCGCTAATTTTTTATAGGATGCATTGATGCTCCTACATCATACTCCTAAGTTACGGAAATTTATGACCTATTGGTCATATGCTTTCTAGTCTTCTTGTAACAGATTCTACTCGTGAGCTGCAACATGCCTCTGCAGTAACAAGTCTCCACCTTGATACACAATGCCTCACCAAACTTTCCCTTCAGTTTGGTCTTTTCACATCTTCTTGGTTCTCTTCTTTGGAACGCTTTGAGCACTCCTTGCTCTAGGTTGTTGCAAATGTTCTCACCTTCCTATGTTGTCCCCTGGATAGATAAAACAAATCTCTTACAACACCTTCAACCACTTGTACCTTCTTCCATTGCTTCTACTCCAAACTACAAGTAGGAATCTTCTACGCTTTGATACCAGTTGATGCAAATCATTTATGGTTGCATTTCATTTCAAGTTTTCTTATGCTCTCGATGTTAGGCTTGTGGGCTATGAGACCACAACTAAACACATCTTCTCTTTCACTCCAAGCTAATGAAAGATATGGTCTACATGTAGGGTTAATTCATAAAAAAACGTCAATTGATCTGTGCGTGAAGCGAGTAATGCATTGAATCAACATGCACACAAACAAAAATACATAAATTAGGCATTGAAATTGATTTAATTTCTCTGGTATTATATGACCCCTTAGCAAGTCTAATATTCATCCATTAGACCGCATCTTTTCAATGCCCAATGTCTAAAATCTATAGAGGAAATTACAATATGGTGGATCATTTCAAGATCCGTGATCTTCTTCATAAAGCTTTGAACATGATCCTCTCCACAAAGCTCTCAACATGGATTTTTTTCATCGAGCTCTCAACAAATTTTTAAGATCCCTCATGGATCTAATTTTTCAAGCTTTTTAACAAATCCCCTTCCTTTTGATGCACTTTTTCTCATTTTCGCCTTCTAGAAGTGGTTCTTGCTGATTTTTCATAACATGAGTGGATGCTCCTACATCATGATTCATCTAGGTGTAATCTATAATGGTGGTGACATTAAAGGGGCAATTCTACTTTCAAGATCTAGCTGTAATCTATGTTTTCTGGTTTTCTTGGTTTAAGAATAATTAGGGGAGGAGATGTCTATAAATCTGGTCTTTTATCACGAGGCTTTTGTACTTTAATTAGGTCTCGTTACATCCAATAGCAATATCTTTATAATAACATGTATATGTCCATGGCTGAGGAGGAGAAGTCTATATAATCTTGTCTTTTATCATCACGTTTTTATCTAAATGGATGTATATTAGGGTTCACATTTCGTTAAAATACGCTAAGAACCCTAGTACATATATATTAGGGTTTATGGTTATCCAAAACATAAAAGCTATATTATTTTAATAATGGAACCAAAACTTCCGTAAACGTTCAACGATGTAAGAAATATATTAAAATTCCTTATTTTCGAATTCCAATAACCGCGACTAATGGTAAGCTGGAGGACTTCCAACAATGTCTTTGGCGAGGCTAATATCGGTTTCTCAAAGTTCAACTTTTACTTACATGACTTGGCATTGAAAATAAAAGGTATCACATCCTAAGGATTAACTATAGATTAGTAATATATCTGATGTTAGTCTAAAAATAAATGATCTTCAGTGGTGTTTAAGTTCTACGGGGTTTTGTATATTCATTATGACAATATTAAAATATTGGGCAAATTGTTGTTTTGATCAAAATTAAAGCTATTGCTAATTTGTACACATGGTATAAAATACACTTAATTCATTTAGTTACATTCATCTGTTAAATCGGGACTTCTGAAAATAATTTGGAATCGAATTGCTCTATAATTAAGCTAATGTATTATGAATCTGTTAGAAGCCAAATTATTTATTTGACTCAGCCCTTATTGGTTAGATATAAAAAATATTGTCAATCAAATTACAATTGTATACATTTTTAGTTCAGTTTAGATTTCATGTACATTCTTCATTCTTGATTAATATGTAATAAAGCTAATCCATCTGATTGGCTATGTGCGATCTCATTGTTTTGTGCACCATTATAAGCAATACAATTGACAATAATCAAACTTAGAAAAAGTACGTTAACAAACGTTAATCAATATATATGTTGTTCCAAAAGCATCAAACTTGGTATATATGTTGTTTCAAAGGCATCAAACTTGCATGCGGTGCAAATTTTATTTTTCAAAATTTCAATTCAAAGGAAGTCAGTTGTGTGAATATTATTTCAAGGTTGTATCCATCTTTGATCATTATGAGCCATGACAAACCAATACAAAACAAAGGAAGAAATAACTTCCACAAAGATCTATATTATCATAAATTATAGGCCTATATTATCGTAAATTATAGAGAGTAAACCTCCAATGTTTTGTTTGAATTTTTTTCTCCTAATGATCCCTTAGATTCAGAAAATCGAGACACGTAAAACGATGAATGAATCCATGCTATGCACACCATCACTGTTTTACTGTAGCTAGTTCCTTGCATATAAGGCAGTATGGACCGATGATAGATGTATATATGCATATTAGCACCATAAGTTGGGGTTGGGGAGTAGATACTGCTCGATCCTGGAGAGGAGATTCGAATTAAGATACTACCACTGTTATTTCTTTGTTTGGCTAGTTTTTATGATGAGATCATTTGTGTTTGAGCTGACAGATTGACCTCTAAGCCGTTGTAGCAGAACATAGGAGTTTCACGTTAATATATTATTTTAAAAATATATTTATGACTTTAACAATAAATTTTGTATGTAATATTTATATTAATTGCCTTCATAACAAACCTTCTTTATATATAGATGGTTATAGTTTAATTTAATTTTATATTAAGTAAGGAAAAAAACAATCAAAATGTGAATTTCAAATTCCTTTATTTATATTATTAAGCTAAACCATCCAAAAATATATATTTTTTTTCAAATACTTATTATGTTATTAAGTTAATTATAATTATAAGATATATTTGGTTTTATTTAATATTGAAATAAACTTTATTATTATAAATCTATTTCTATAAAAATTTCATGTGGTTCATCATGAGGACTTAAGGTTGATAAATTCTTCAGTCAAAATGTTAATAGGCAAGAATGCATCTCTTCCAAAGTTTTCCTTTAGGAAAATAGCTATTATAAATTAGCCCTAAAAAATTATTGAATTAAATTTAATTATTTTGCTTTGTTTTTTCTAATTTCTTAATATTTTTAATTAAATAATTGAATATAAAATTAGTTACATTAATATAATAATATAATAAGAATGGAATATTTGTGCACAAGAATGAGAGGGTTGTGATTAATATGTGCTACATGTTGTTGGATTCTCTCGTTAATGGAGTGGTTAGTTTCCCCAATGTAAGGAATCCGAGAGGAACATGGGATGGAGTAGAGCCCTTTGATGTGTTTAGGGTTTACAAAGTATTTGATGGATCTAAAGTTGAGAATAATTAATATTATTTTATTATTAATGGAGAAAATGGTTACATTGTTGTAAATTTCTCCCTAGTTTAGGATTAGTTCCTATAGTTATGGGGTTTGGGTACAACTTCCTATTTCCTAGTATTGTATTTAATGATGTAATCTTTTGATTGAAGAGTAATAGAGTGAACGAGAGAAATCTCTCTAGTTTTCTGAGTGTAGTCTCGAGGTGCAGGCCACACCTCAGAGTTACATCTCTTTCTTTTCAATTCAGTGCATATTTTATCTTGGTATCACAGCTCAGATTGAGTGAGCCTGATCTTTTGTCACCTCTGAGGCTGAAGTGCCTGTAGAAGCTAGCTTGCCTGTGTGGCGGAATTGCGTGTGTGGCGGAATTGCCTGTGTGGCTTGAAGTGCCTGTGTGGGTGTGTGTACATGAGAGCTGTGTGCTCGATTGAGCAGGTGGACTGCAGAACACCTCGCTCGGACTCGGAAATTTTTTTTTTCTGAGCAGAAAGGCTGATTGGCCCGGATTTTGCGCTGACAATCGCGCCAGAAGAGGGATTAGCGCGGATTTTGAGGGAGAAATCGCGCTAGAGCGCGAAATTTGAGCGATAAATCGCACTAAAGCGCCAGAAAGCCCGATTAGTGCAGATTTTACCGCGAAACATGCGCCAATTAATTTACTCTAAGCAATTTTTAATCAGCGTGGATTTTTCGCTCGGGGTAGCGCCAAGGAGATCCGTGAACAGCGTGAACTTCGTTTGGCGGTTTGCAAATGGAGCAGATTGGCGGAGTTGCACATCAGTCCGGGAGAGAGAGATCGGGAAAGCGCCAGAGGAGATCTGCGGGAAACCTCGACTTCGTGTTGGCGATCTGCAAGGAGAGCAGGATCAGCAAAGTGGCAGATCAATTTGGGAGAGGTGGATCAGATCAATTGTGTTCAGATCGTTGTTTCGGCTGTGTTGGAAACGCCGAATTTGCTCATTGGAGCGGGAGTGCCACACACTGCAGATCGGTAGCAAAGGTGACTCTGTTAGTGTGTTGAGCCAATTTATGGCGAAACCGCTTGAAAGTCAGTGGAATGCAGCAAAAAGCGTGTTGAGGTATCTTTGTGGTACTGTTCATTTTGGTATTTTATACACTGATGTATGTGATGTTACTCTAGCAGGTTAGCAAAAAGCCTGTTGAGGTATCTTTGTGGTACTGTTCATTTTGGTATTTTATACACTGATGTATCTGATGTTACTCTAGCAGGTTTTTCAGACTCAGAGTGGGCAGGTAACCTGGATGATCGGAGGTCCATCACACGTTATGCATTCAACATAGGTTCCGGGGTCATAGCATGGAGGAGCAAGAAACAGAGTACTATAGCTTTGTCTTCATGTGAAGCTGAGTATCAAGCATTGTGTGCAGCAACATGTGAAGCAATCTCGTTGAGGAGACTTCTCAAAGATGCAGGAAAAGAACAGAAGCAACCCACTTCTATCAAAAGCGACAACCAGAGCACCATCAAATTAACATACAATCCAGTGTTTCACAAAAAAACCAAGCATATAGACACTCAGTTCCATTTTGTTAGAGAAAAAATACAGTCAAATGAAATTGCTGTTGAATATTGTAAAACTTGTGACAATGTGGCTAACATTTTCACAAAGCCTCTTGCACGAGTGAAATTTGAATTGTTTAGAAAGATGCTAGGAGTTCAGGAGAACCCTTTCT